>JAZGTH010000005.1:11887500-12070000 GCA_036877525.1 Chromobotia macracanthus
GTTTTGGTTTTTGGATAATCTGTTCCTTCGACACTTTAATTCTGTTTCAACGATACTCAAGTTGGGTTTCTGCATCTTTACACTTCAATGCAAAAGTGAACTGGAGTTTTAAAGTCATTCTTGATCCAGTTTTGAGTTTCAGACAGTCCTGAGTCTGAAATTCTGATGTGTAATCTCAAAGGCCTCTCTGTGTTTCTGAGTTTGGCATCTGACAGTCTATGTTCTGCTTGTCTGAGTGTAAAACTCATGAGAGCAAAAATGACCAAAACCTGTGTGCGCAGATGTGAATACAAAGTGAAAACAGTTTAATTGCAGACAGTAAAACAGAAGACACAAACCATGTTCACAAAACGTCAATCTATTTGACCCCATCAGCACAGCCATCTGTTCTAACCACAGGTCAGCCATCAGAAAGTTTTCAGAATTGATGCTTTGTATCTGCGGTGCTGTCTGTGGTTCTCTCATACTCAGCAGTGTTTCACAGGTGTGTGGATTAGACCCTGCTGAGTGACAGGAGACAGATCGCTGTATTTTCACCTGCTGCCCTTCACCTCACAGTTTACAGAACATGGTGCTGGACAGCATGTTACCACACTGTTTACCCTGCCACAGTCTGAGTGAAGAATTATACTGAACTGAAGTCAAACTGTTCAGCTGCCAGCCTGTTTCAGTCAGTGTAGACCTGCTGGTTCTCTCTCTCTTTCACACCTCCACCCACAGTTTTTACAATCTTTCTTTTTCTCTTTGCTGCGGCTGTGCTTTTTTTAAAGGATAGTTCACCCCAAAATTAAAAAAGTCTTTCCAGACCTATATTGACTTTCATCTAAAGTGGAACACAAAAGAAGATATTTTGAGAAATGTCTCAGTGGTTTGGTGTCCACGGGCTCCACTGTTGTTTGGTTACCAATGCATTACAGAAAAATCTTCTGTGCTCTTCAGAAGCAATAAAATGGAATGACATAAGGGTGACTATAAATGATAGAAGGATTTTCATTTTTGGGTAAACCATCCCTTTTAAAAAGCAGGATAAAGCTTCAGAAAGCACAAGGTAACTTTGGCACAACCCCTGTGTATGTGTAGGAGTATCGGGTTGGCTTGGAATTTGGGTCACAAGACATTACAGACTGGTCTGTCAGGTTTGTTCTGAGAATACTGTAGCTCTAACAGGCCTCCAGTTTGTAACTACTGGAGCTTAAGTTAATCGTCTCCTCTTAGCCCAGGGCTTGAAACTTATTTTACATAGAGTTATTTATGAAGTCAGTAATGACTGAGCGCAATTCTAAATCCATTTGCGAGGACTTATAATTGGTGACAAATAGAGTGTAAATGAATATACAGCCATCATAAGCCTCAAATGTTTTCCAGAAGCAGCGCTTTAGCGGCTGTGATTTTAGTTATTTTTATGCCGTCTTTTCAGGGCCGCATTTATTAAATGAATGCAGTAAAGAGTGACAAGAAACGAGAGAGAGAGAGAGAGAAAAAAGAGAGAGAGAGAGAAAAAGAGAGAGAGAGAGAGAGAGAGAGAGAGAGGGGAAATTCGATGAAGACACCCCATTGGCTGTCTACCCAGCTGACAGTTTTAGTTTGTACCCAAAATGTTAAAAATGTTATTTATGAATGTTCTGGGAACATTTATTTCTGCCACTTATTGCCACTTAATTGTTTGTTCTGATGTAATTCAAAGTGAATTCTTTTTTCTTGAGTTGACTGATCTAGAAAAGAAGGTGTTTCAAAGCTGGCAGCAGACTGACGTTGAAGTAGATGGTTAACAGTTGTGTTGCTCTTTTGATAAACATTTCCTCTGTTGTGCTTGACATTGTATTATAAATGACAGAGGTTAGTGTACGTTTCACAACCTGAGCAGCTACACTGGTTTATCATCCTCACCCATAATGAGCTCCTGCCCCGATTAGCCAGCGGGGCGGAGTCATCGGGTAATGACATGCACTCCTCATTTCATGCCTGTTAGTTTGATTACGCTCTCGCTGTGCTGGAGATGAACTGCTTTCTGCTTAATTAGCACCGCTGTGTGATGCTGCTTCAGGGCTTCTGCTCAGACCCTCTGTAGTGAAGCACTTACCTGTTGCAGCGCTTGCTAATAACTGATGGAAGAAACATTTGTCTTATCCACAGGGTTATATCGTGTACTAGAGTGGACTTTATATAATAGTTTAAGTTTTAATTAGTTTTCCAGATGCTACCAATGAAAAATCGTTTGCACCATTTTGAAGGTGTAACAAACAGTCAGTTTTTAATAAAACACTGTTTCTGATTTATTCTCACGTTTGATGTGTAGACACTGAGCCTCTGACATCCTGCATTCTGCTTCGGCTTTCCAGAGAAATGCAATTCCCTAAGTAGCTCCCTTATCAGTATAGGAGACAACATATGCTCCCGTGGGTACAGAGCAGCGACTGTAAGCGTGGCTCTCTTCCCATCGTCCCTCATGGGAGCTCATACAGTAAATCCCGCTCATCTCCCTGCTGCTTAATTAGCAGTGAAATTCCTGTGTACGGTAAACACTGTATACTGTATCAGCCAAAGTCCTGCTCATCTGTTCTCCTATTTTCATTCATGTAATAGCAGAAGTGATGTCCTTCTAGAAACCGCTTCACTTCCTGCTAAATGATTATGACCATGAAGAAGCTTCAGCATTTTTCAGGTTTAGTGTTTTTAATCTACAGTTTTATTCACTGTATTTTTTTGTCCTGTTTTATTCAGGCGATATACTGCTTCATTACGGCTCCATTCTCAGAATATTACTTTTAAAACTTTTTATGTTTTTACGCTTATGAGATATTCTCGAAACATTATGACTTTATTCTCCTAATGTTTTGACTTTATTCTCAAATCCTTTTTTAAATTTAATGTTGCCATAAAACGCTCTGGCATTATTCCCATTTATAGCAGGAATTATTTTTAGGAGGAAGTGCATACATGAGAAAAACACTGTGGGTGAAAGTGGAGCAGAGACATTGAAAAAAAAAAAAAGTCATATGCTTCATTTCAAAACCTAGCGACAGCATTTTAAGGCATCGTACAGTATGTACACTCCTAGTGCGAAGGCTGTCCTAAAATGTAGGCAACTTAATTATGCTGTCCCCTAATTTGATGGCAGCATCACATGTATCCTTTCACAGAGAAGGCAGGCCCATAATGCATTGGGCCGTGCTTGGACAACAAGGTTTCTGCAAAACCTTCCTTATTGCATTAGGCTATGGTTATAAAGCCCAGCCTTTGTCTGTGTCATACTGGTGGTATGTGGAAGTGGATTTGTAATGACTTCAGCATTACATTTTCAGTTCTCCAGTGATGTAATCAACTTTGCATAGTTGCATATTTGTAGGTGAGAATTTTACTTGGTTGGCATTGCTCACAGAATCATGAATAAATTACAGTAGATATTATATATGTGCTAAATGAACTATTGAGATTTAGTTTGGATTTTTAGTGTGCAGTGAGTGTTTGTTACTGTAAGTTCACTTACAGTTTATCTGTATGCACAGGCCAATGATGCGTCGGGGAACGCGTGGAACTGGCTGTACTTCATCCCCCTCATCATCATCGGCTCCTTCTTTATGCTTAACCTTGTCCTGGGTGTCTTATCAGGGTAAGCACAATTATTTTCAATGACTTATTCTTTTCAAGATTTGTCTATGTGTTACATTTTTCATGTGTACACATTCTTCACTAGTGCCCACATAAACACACTGACACAAAGTTCATGTGAAGTTTGTCACATGCTCTGATTTAATGGCAGAACATCATGTGTTGCTGTTACAACAAAATTTTAAAACAAATGACAGAAATTCTGCACATGGATGCATCATTCCATAGTTACATTTAATGGCAGACACTTTAAGTGATTTATAGTATATTCAAGTCATACATTTTTAGTATGTGTCACCCTGGGAATCAAACCCACAACCTTTGCACTGCTAATGCAATGCTTTACCAACTAAGCTACAAACATTGTGAATTTTTTTTACACAGTTATATTATTACTCAAGCGATCTTACATTATTTTTACATTTATGCATTTGACAGACACTTTATCCAAAGTGATTTTATGTTCAGGTTACATATTTTATGAGTACACGCATTACTTAGGAATCCAATGTAGGTATTCCATCCAAGCACACACATTTTTCTTTTCTTTTTGTTGTTTGTACATAAAATGTACATAAAAGAGATGCACACAACATTGGCTCTATATGGCATGTGTTTGCTCTCTTGCGTTACTGATATTACGGTCCATGTCACGTGTTGGTGTTTGAAGTGTTGGTGTTTGAAATGTTGGTGTTTGAAATACTGGGGATGGGCAGTGCACTTATATTTCTGCCATCCTCCATCAGAATATCAAAACTCCTGATGCTCATGGTATCATATCCAGATGATTCCTCACGGTATCTGGGATGCTGTAGCCATTGAGAGACTTTTACAGCAGGGTTCAGAGGGTGTCCAAATAAACTGTTGTTATCTGAAATTGACTCTCCACTCACTAGAAAAGAAAGAATGTTGTTAGATTAATTTTGTTTACATATATACATTGAGCGTATGTTTACTGTAGTGCAACTCCAATGGGATTTCGTTTACAGGGGCATGTTATGTTTTATTTGCTGACCTTTTTTGGAGAGATTATGGTTTATTATTATGGAATTTTGTGTAAGAATATATTTTGTAATTCTGTGAATGTTCTCTCTTTAACACACATATCTTATAAGTTTACAGTACTGTTTCATAATACAAAACTACTTTACAGTCATGTGAAAAGTAAAAATACATTGTCTTTGAGCTCTGTGGTTGTATGTATGTCATGTGCTGTTATTCATCTGAGGTTGCATTTACAGTAATTCATTTTAAGACGAGAAGTTGATTTATCTTTTACTTTGTCCCAATATGTAAAACTGTAGGATTAAAAGAGTTTCTGTTTCACATGACTGTAGTTTTGTATTATGAAACAGTACTGTAAACTTAAATGATATGGTACATACTACATAACTGCACCATTTTAAAAATTATGGCTAGTTAATTAGTTTGTTAGGTTGGCTGGATGGTTAGTTGTTGAAACTTACTACTAGGGATTGGCTGATCAAAGCTTTGCCGTCTTCTGGGCAAGGGCTTCTTGAATTCTTTATCCAGATCCACCACTGCTGCCTTCAGCATCTTCTCTATAAGTTCATCCTCACGTTTCATCCAGTCCTCCTCAGTCAGTGTCTTTGATTTACTAAGAATTGTTGTGACTGGATTTTTGTTTTTCTTTAGAGTGAAGTATTCACCTCTGTTTCTAGCCACCATCAGTTCTATCATCTTTAGAAGGTTCCTGACTTGAGACCTGTCACTCCAGTCATTAACTAGCACATGGTATCTGTTTCCACACTTACTTATCAACTCTTGCAGAGCTTCTCCTTCACATGTGATGTACTCCTCAACTGGTCTGTCTCCTAACCAGTGTCCTTCACTGAATACAATTACAGTATGTCTCCAAACATTCTCTCCAAAAAGACTCATGAGCTCCTTCACTGTTTCTTGAGATTTCTTTGTGAAAGACTCGTGTACAGGTAACACTAGCAGGAATACATGTGGACCTGGAGAACAAACTCTCACACTGTGTAAAATTTCTTTAGCATTTTCCAGTGTTGATGTGGACCAGCCTGGTGTGTACACCACAGAGACTTTATATCCCTCAATCTCCCTCTGTTTTATTACACATTGTCTTGTACCCTAGGGATGAAAACTACAATTTATTTATGTGTACATGATGCAAGCCCCTCCCATATATACAGTATACAGTGCATTGATCATTGCTATGATGTTTCTACACCTTGATTGGAGTACATCTGTGATCAATTAAATTGACTATACATGATTTGGGAAGGCACACACATCTCTGTTAAAGGCTTCACAGTGGACAATGCATATCAGAGCAAAAACCAAACCATGAGGTCAACAAAACTGAAAAATGTGACGGGGGTCTGAATACACTGAATGCACTGTATATATAACCATCTCCTCATGTATTATTGTGGAATAGAGTATACCTCAAAAACAATGTCCTTGCAAAATGACGTTTCCTGATGTGCTCCTCCATGTTCCTTCTTCTCCAAGAATAACAATCCTCACTTCTGAGAGATGGTATTTCCTTTCTAGTATTACAAAGGATTATTTAAAACAATAAACTTAAAAAATATTATGTTATCTTCACATGACACAAACTGAGTACCTGCAACTCTTTCAGACATTTAGTCACAGTATAGCACAGCTTTAAGCGATTTATAGGTTTCATCAATTGGTTACCATATAATACCAATTTTTAGACTGGCAAATAGTCTTTAATTGTTAACATGGAAACTGTTCAGCCATGCCCTAGCAACCATTTAGAGCACCCTAACAACCAAGATGAATTAGCTATTTAGCTCGGGCTGTCAGTGGGCTTTAGGCATTGTCCTGTCCTTCCACACCCTAGCAACCATTTAGATCACCTGTTAGCACCATAATAAAACATGTAAACATCATTTAAATATTCTTCAGTTTTCCACTTTTTTTCAGAAAATTCCTATCTAGTTTATTTATTAAAAGCTGATTTTATATCTGAGCTGATTGTTTTGCTGATGCCCTATAGTAAATTTAGGTTTTGGAAATAGAAGTCGTGCACCTACCCTTGAGCAGTTCCTGAAGAATCTCTCTTTGTCTGCTCACTTTCATCATGTTTGTTTTGACTGTTTTTATCTTGAGTTCATACTGAATGGATGAATTTTCACTTTCTCTTTCTGGTACAAAGTGACGTCTGTTCTGCATCATCATTTCCTCAATTTTCTCCAGAAGTTCTAACACTTGTGTGCTGTCAGTTTGCTGCTTACAGTCAAAAACATGATATCTGTGTCCACACTGTTCCATCAGCCACTGCAGATGTTCTCCTTCTGTCTCAATACGTTCTTCAATGGTTGTGTCTCCAAGCCAGTCTCCCCAAGTGAACAGCACAATTGTATGTCTCCAGACATTCTTCCCTAAAAGACTCATGTGTTTTTCTGTTCCTCTGCGATTAGATCTGTTAAAGGCTGTGGCAACTGGAACAGTTAACAGAACAACATGTGGACCAGGAGGACACAGATAAACACTGCGTCTAATCTCCATTTTGTACATTTCTGGTGTTTTTTCAAGGGGGTGAATGAAGTGCCAGCCTGGAGTGTCGACCACAGTCAACTGCCTGCCATGTACTTTAGCTTGACCAACTTCACAACATGCAGTTTTGTATTTCATATTTAAGTCTCCAGTTTTAAACACTTCTTTGCCCATAATGAGGTTGCCTGCAGAACTTCTTCCACCACCTGATCCTCCAAGTATCACAATCTGTATATTGGTCAGCTGTTGTTCCTTATCTAAACAAGACAGGGTCAAAAATGTGTATTGCTGTATTATTCATTGTTAGTTGTTCCTATCGAGTGTTTTATACATATATGTTTTTTATACACAGCAGTTAAGTACAACTTAGACTATATGGACAGTATCAGTTACTCATGCTGCAACTTACTACAGAAAATAGTAAAACTTTAAAATTTATACCTTACTGATGTAAAAATCCTTTGTGTACACGAAAAACTTTGTTGAATATATTTTTCTGAGTAACTGAAAGCATTTCACAGATACTTTTGTTGGAGCTGAAGTTGTGAACTGAGCTTTAATGTAAGGTTTTATTATTGTAATCAATTTCCTACCTCTGATACCTGCTTCCAGCTCAGATTTTTGTATTTTCACAGCAGGATTTCTGTATTTAGCTTGTTCTTTTGTTGAATTGTCTCTTTTTACCCCTAAAGAGACCATTTTGTCCATTTTAAAACATTGCCCGTTGTTTTGTGCCACCATTTTCTCAATTTTTTCCAGCAATTCAATCACTTGAAACTGGTCATCCTGTTTTTTAATGTCAAGAATATGAAATCTGTTCTGACACTTCTTTAGAAGCTTATTGAGATCTGGCTGTAGTTTCAGATTGTTTTTTAAAGCTGTATCATCATATGGAGCAGTACAGCTAAACAACACAATCATGTGACTCCACACAGTCTCAGACAAGAACCTCAGCTGATTCTCTAAAGCCATTCTGTAGTATTTTTTAAAAGTACAATCTACAGGAATGACCAGAAGGAAAGCGTGAGGTCCTGGAGAACATAGTGTTGGGCTTCTCATAATTTCCTGTCTATCAAACTTTGGAGTAATTTCCACAAAGTAATTCCACGGCCATCCTGGTGTGTCCACCACAGTCACATGTCTTTCATGTACATGTGCTGAAGCCTGAAGAGATCTTGCAGTTCTTTTTCCAACAACAAAAGCATCTTTTCCTAGAATGATGTTTCCTGCTGAACTTTTTCCACTTCCTTCTCTTTCAAAAACATCTCGACCCCCCATCAGCACAATCCTTATCTCTGAGAGTCTTGTGTCTTAAAAAAATCAAAAGTTTACATTTAACTTGAAGTTACATACAACTTAAAGTCAAATTTTAGACATAACATGCATAAAAAATAAACGTGAAAACTTACTGGAATCAGATGTTGGTAAACATTTCATCATCGCTTGTTTTGACGTTTGGTCTGACATGTTTTCTCTTATTTCAGTTCTTCCTCTTTTTTCTAAATAATTATATTAAGAAAATGTAAGAGTCATCTTGGCTGTTTTATTATTATTAGATATATAGTGACACAACGTTTGCATGCTGGCCATTTTAATACTTTCAGTTTGCTTTTGTGTGTGTAGATTTTGAAAGCCCTTCGCAGCAGTTTGTTACAGTGTTTCATTTAAGAAAATGATCACACTCACACGTAACATACATAAATCTATAATCGTCTTTGCGCTAAATTAGTCTAATACACTTTTTTTCTAATATACACACTGGCTAGGTAAACAGAAAGAAGTAAACAGTAGCCACGTCTGGTATAAATGCATGAATGTGCATAAAATTAAATTAAAGTAGATAATCAAGACTTGCAAACTTACCTATTCCCCACTGTGATATTAAATAAACAAAGAGGATGTTTCTTTAATGTCATCCATTTCATTTGTCTGTACGCACAACTGATCTAAAAGAGTCAAGATGGTGTTTACAGGTACACAACTCTTATTTTTAAATAGAGACAGAGTAACACACAGAGACCACTTCTTCATGAGCTTACTTCATATCGTGTCTAGACTTGCCTTTATCTTTCTTCAACCTGCTTCTCTCTTTCTTCAGTATTGAAATATTGATCGTCTTTAGGTGTTAATGTCCTTGTTCCATACCTGTGCTTTCTTTTTTTCTGTGTCTGGCATTTTACTTTCTCTTCCGTAGAGGTGTGGTGACGAGTTCAACAGCAGTTCTGTCTTCTGCCACTGGGGGCAGGTGTTCAAAAGCAGAGAGCTTTTTCTCAAGACTAGAAAATAAAGAGTCATGGTTAATTCAGTCATAAGATAAATTATTGCTTGGGTGTGTATGTGTGCGTGTTTGGTCTCAGGGAGTTTGCCAAAGAGAGAGAGCGAGTGGAGAAGAGACAGGAGTTCCTGAAGCTCCGCAGACAGCAGCAAATCGAGAGGGAGCTCACTGGATACCTGGAGTGGATCTGCAAGGCAGGTGAGTCTCAGATCTGCTTGTATATATATATATATATATATATATATATATATATATATATATATATATATATATGTGTGTGTGTGTGTGTGTGTGTGTGTGTGTATATATATATAGTTTTAATGTTATATATAATGGTTTTACTTCTGTAAACTCTTTTGTTACAGAGGAGGTGTTGCTGGCAGAGGAGGACCAGAATGCTGAGGAGAAATCTCCTCTGGATGGTGGGTGCTTTAGGAGAAAACACAAAAACTGGTGAAAACAGGGCCAAGCTCTGCCGAGCTGGTTCATTCTAGTTTATTATGATAAACCAGTCCAGTGGAAGGTATGACCTCCTGCTTTATAAGTCCACATGTGTGAGAAATATCTTTACAGCGTTAAGTGGCAAAAATGGCTTTTATCTCCTGGCCACCAGTTGCTAGATAGCTACTGGTGCATGTTTGTTGCACAAATCAAAAAATTTTTCTGTTTTTTTAAGACCGCATGCAAATTAATATATGAATTCTGTGCCTTTCAGTTCATGTGCATTAACCATGTATATGCTTGTATAAGCATAAAAGGTATAATAATAATAAAAATGACAGGCTTTCTTCCAGCCATAAAAAAGATCTGAGTAATTATAAGACATATAGTGTGATCTCACTATTTCTCCGTAATATATTTATCATCTGATATGATGGATTACGCGTCTGCACCGTGTGTTTGTACATGTGTGCACAGTCCTGAAAAGAGCAAAGAGCAGGAAGGGGAGAAATGACCTCATCATTGCAGAAGAAGGAGATGAACGTTTCACAGACATCTCTTCTGTCGGTAAGGCTTGATCTTTGACCATGCCTCCTATTTAAATAAGGTATGAAATGCCAGTGATGCATATTTCCACCCTAAACTTCCACCCTTCCTCCTATCCTCCATAATAATTCTCCCCAACACTTCACGTTTAAATAAAAGTTATTAACAAAAAAAAAGTAAACTGCAAACCTCTGCTAGGGCTCATGTGTGTAAAAGTGACTTAGATTAGCATGAACATGTCTGGTAGCTGAAGTGTCTAGAATGGAGAAGATAAATCAGGAAACATATCAAGGGATGAATACATTCTGCCACACAGCTTAAAATCATTCACGCTTGAGCAGATCGTTTTCTCTCTCTGCTTTTCTTTAAGATAAGTAAAGATGAGTAAAGACTTTAATGAGGCATTTAAGAAGCTGTTCGAGTCATTTATAATCTTACACACGTGTGCTGTTTAACACAATGATACCTGATCGATAGATGAAGGGGCCAAAAAATTTTATTATGATTGATTTTGTTTCGTCTTGCTTTTAATTCTGAGTTACAAATCAGAATGCTGATAAACAAAGTTAACACCACTGATCTGATAAGCTGTAGATTCTACGTTGTAATATGGTTCTTTTGCCTTATTTGTCTTGAATGTATTTTCATCTCTCTAGCGCCCCCTGGCTCACCATTTGCCAGAGCGAGTCTGAAGAGCAGTAAGAACGACAGCTCGTCGTACTACCGCAGGAAGGAGAAGAGAGCGCGCTTCTTCATTCGGCGGATGGTGAAGGCGCAGAGTTTCTACTGGATTGTTCTGTGTTTGGTGGGGCTAAACACCATGTGTGTGGCCATGGTTCACTACGACCAGCCCGAGTGGCTCACCAAAGCCCTGTGTAAGCCGCTGTGTACTTCCAGCAAATACCAAATTTATTCAAAACCCTCGTCATCATCTGACCTTCATCGACTCCTAGAGCTGCAGAGCAGTTTGAAGTAGGGCTGGGCAATATGTATCAGATAATTAAATTAATGATATGATTTTGCTGACCATATATAATTTTAGCAACTTATTTTTAACACATTTACACATTTGATTTATTGAATTGATTTAACGATTCGTTTGTGTCACCACTCAGAAATGTTTACGAGCTTCACATAGCATTTGTTGTATATTAATAAAAACGTATAAAGGCAGACAAATCCTGAGGCATAATTATGTTAGGTATATCGCTCAGCTCTATTTTGTAGTATGAGCATTTGTTTGTAATGGCTATGTGGAAGAAACTTGAGTGTTGATAGATAACATAAACTTCTCTTTCATTTCTACTGACTGTTAGACCTGGCAGAGTTTGTGTTCCTGGGTCTGTTCCTGACAGAAATGACCCTGAAGATGTACGGCCTGGGGCCCAGGAACTACTTTCACTCCTCATTCAACTGTTTTGACTTTGGGGTGAGTCACGCATTATGATGCAGAATGGCCCCGTGAGGATCCATCCAGTCTGTTATTATGAGCCACTATAACATTATATGATCCACACATAATGATTTACTGATTCACTGATTTACTGTCGGTTTATGTCCACAGGTGATTGTGGGGAGTATTTTTGAGGTGGTGTGGGCAGCGATCCAGCCTGGTGCGTCTTTTGGGATCAGTGTTCTGAGAGCCCTCCGCCTGCTCCGTATCTTTAAAGTGACCAAGTGTGTAAATACTGCTCATATGTGTGCATATAAATAATCTGTGTTTTATTTACTGTCATTCACCCCCTTCTCTTGCCTTCACAACAGATATTGGAACTCTCTAAGGAATCTTGTGGTTTCTCTGTTAAGCTCAATGAAGTCCATCATTAGCTTGCTCTTCCTCCTCTTCCTCTTCATTGTGGTGTTTGCCCTGCTGGGCATGCAGCTCTTCGGAGGCCAGTAAGTGAACCCTGATTGACCTTGCCTTAATTCTGACCATTCCTGTTCAATTCAAGTCATTTGTGAATTTGTTTTCATTCATTCATTCATTCATTTATTCATTCATGTTTTAAGTAAATTATGAACTTGTTTCCACAATCCACATTGTTTCAAAGCAGTTTTACACCATACTGTAATGTCTTAACTGTCTAAGTTTCAGTGTAACTGCCTGTGGCACTGACTTCAGATCAGTTTTCTGAAGTTGATCTGAGGCCTGACAGCATGTGTGTGATGTGTCTTCCTCCAGACTGAGATCAGCCCCAGTCACCATCTGCTAGGGTTCGGCTGCATGAGGAAAATCAGTTGCAATGTGCAATTGCTTGGTCTCATTTCTATAAAGATTGTCCTGCTGTCGAGTATATTTGTGATGATAAGCTTTAAAAGTCATCTTTAAGTGTAAGCCTAAAAGCTTAGGTTAAAATTTGCATTTTCCATTGAAATCCTGGTCACTGATTGGACATAGCCAAAAAAAACCCAGATTGCTCGCACAAAATTGAAAATTTTAAGTGTACATGATGTCATTCATATTGCATTTGTAAGGAATTTTAGCAAAATGTTTAAGCGGTCCCCATCCACACTCATTGTTTGTTATTCTGACAGGATACAATCCATCCATCCATATAATCCCTCTGCTGTTGTGCTAGTACTGGTGAGAGAGAGATACTGCATGGCAGCCGGGATTTAGATCTCCGGCTCTGAGCTGATTATGCAGTGTGTGTGTGTGTGTGTGTGTGTGTGTGTGTGTGTGTGTGTGTGTGTGTGTGTGTGTGTGTGTGTGTGCTTGCTATAATGAAGAGCACCCTGCTGACAACAAATCTGATGAATTAAAGCTTAAGTCATCAAAGATATTTGTTACATGCAGCCCCCCCACCCTTGCTACCAGTCAGTTATGAACCTTCTGTAATTACTTCCTGTTAAAAGACTAAACCCATTAACCCTGCGCATATACGCAGTGTCTGATTTGGCAGGAGTCCTTTTTGTGAATGTATCTGTTAGACATGGAAGCAAGACTGTGTGTCTACAGGAGAAAATGCTTTGTTAAGAGTTATAACAACACAGTACTGCCATCGTAAATAAGGATAGTGGACCTATTTTTAATTGAGACGCGTAAAACATTTATGATCCTCGTTTATGATGATGTGTTCTGACATATGATGGTTTGCATCATGTCGTGACGTCAGTGTGAATACTCACCTCTCATTGGTTCTCTCGTGCACAGCTCGGTGATGTAATCATGGTTTAAAAGATGCAGGGTCTGTTCGTATAAAGCTGGTAGTAAACGTAAGAGCTTTTTGTCTGTGTTAAAACCTGTTAAGCATCCCACCTGTGGAACACAACCTCAAATAATATATGTATAATATAATAATATAATGTATGTATTTATCCTAAACTATTAGCAGTTTATGAGTGTTTTTGACTTTAGGCATAATTGTGGCCCTTTTTTTAAAGCAATTGGTCTCTTTTGAAAGACATTTGAGAGTTTGTTGAAGTCTTCTGTTGGTGGGTTGCAGAAAAATGTGGTTGCAGTTGCTCATGCAAATCAGAGTGAGATGAAGATCTTGAGATGTTTCCCTGCAGCAGAACATCTTGTTAAATGAGCCTCTGTCATCGTACATTGTTTTTGTTGTTTGATTGTCTTCTTCGGCTTTGAGGCCCTGGAGACAACATCCTGCTCAGATCTTCTCTGCTCTGGAGGAGAGGGAGTGTTTGCATGTAGGTGATGATTTATCAGGAGGGATCTGATAATACAGTATTATATTAATATTTGGGTTAAGATATTAGTATCCTAATATTTTATATTGATATCTGAGTTTTAATGCAGATTATCTACAGTATTTTGAAGCCTTTTCAGGTCTTTCTCATAATTAGCTGAAACTTCTGAGCAGCAGCAGCATTATAAACCGGTGCTGTTTATTGTCTCAAGGTTAAAAAACAGTGAGAAAGCAGATTTTTGATCGCATTAGTAACTTTCTGACAACCCGGCTTCTGTAGATGAAACTCAGGCAGACCAGAAATGACATTAGAGTCTTCATTTTGGCTCTCAAGCCTTTTTAAAGGGTGTAATCACGCTTTCTCTTTCCAACTAGGTTTAATTTTGAAGATGAAACGCCCACTACGAACTTTGACAGCTTCCCTGCAGCCATAATGACGGTCTTCCAGGTACACTTTATTTTCATTTGGTCTTATGAATGTTTAATATGCATTTTTACGAAGCCATATTTTTTGCACTGGTTATATCCTGGTGTTATTTTGTGTGCCTGACCTGTTTCTGCTTCCTGAAGATTTTGACAGGAGAGGACTGGAACGCAGTGATGTATCATGGGATTGAGTCTCAGGGTGGCGTCCGCAGTGGAATGTTTTCTTCTGTCTACTTCATTGTTCTCACCCTTTTTGGAAACTGTATCCTTGTTCTACCGCCATTTGTATGTTTAGCAGAGGGATAAAACGTGTTATACATGTATGTAAACTCGTGTCCCATATGACATGCTGCTGAAAAATATAATTTGCTTTAATGGAGAGCTAATAAAGATCGAAGGGAATATAATATGTAATACAAACTTCTCTAACCTGATAATAACCAGACACACTTCTCAATGTATTCCTGGCTATCGCTGTGGATAACCTTGCCAATGCGCAGGAGCTAACAAAGGTAATCTGATCACTCCAGACATTGTGTTTAAAGTGATGTTAGCCTCACTGAAGCTTCATCCAGGCCTAGTCCCTGATTTAGAAACACGATCTGCTTCAGATGCCACGCTCTCAGCTTCCTGTTCTCCACACATGAACTGTTTTCGATCTCACAAAATGATTAACATGCAGACCCAGTTTGAAATCCTCTGATATGAAAGTCTGACAGGTGTGGTATTTCAGGACACTTAGTGAGTGATATCTGTCAGCTAACAGGGACTTTTCTGCGTGTCATTCCATAAAAATCACTTCCAGCACTTTTTTAAAAGGCGTCCTAGATTTTCATATCACCTGTCATAGCTTACGCAGCTGCTGTAGTGACAGTTCCCAGGTGCTGACAAGCTAAATATGCCAAATCTGTGAATGATCTGTGATATTATTATGACATGTTTGCTGTTACACTTTAGCTGCCTGTTTGACTTAGGCCACTGAGTTAGACACACCCCCTTTTTAGACGTTGTATTAACGTTTTTGCTTGGTTACAAGAATGTTTTTCAAACATTTGATTAATGTTTTTAAAGTGTTCCACTAACTACTTAAGAGTACTTAAGAGTAACGTTTTCGTTACGATATATAACAGTAATAAAACATTCTACTAACATTACTGCAAGGACATTTTTGATAACTTTGAAAGAACTTTTTTGAAAAGTTTAGACAGTTCTGAGAACGTTTCCTATTAGCTGCGAAAACAGCCTCAAAGAATCTGCACAGCTTTCAACCCCTTTGTTGCTACAAGAGTCTTTAAACAGGAAGTAGCTTGTATCTTTTATCCTCGTCTCTCATTGGCTCTTGGGCTGTTTGTGATGCGCATGCTTTCAGGATGAAGAGGAGCAAGAGGAGGCAGCGAAGAAAAGCATCGCTCTTCAGAAGGCCATGGAGGTGAAGGAGGTCAGTCCCATGTCTGCAGCCAACATCTCTATAGCAGCGTAAGTTCTGTTACACACTCCTTTCAACCTTGTGCTGTGGGACCTGTTACTTCTTTGTGATTGGTTGATTGTGTGTAAAATCAATTTGATTGTGACCCCGGCCTTTCCCGAAACCTGCTCTGTGTAGTCTGTTCTTCATACCTCTGTTCCTTTAGAGTAAAATTAGGCGTGAGTGTTACATTATTTTAGGTGATTCTCTTTCGCTAGAACTTGTTACATTATGTGTTGTGCTATCTGCAGAGTTACAATGGTGTCACATGCAATTTTTTATGTGCTAATTTAGCAAGAAAACATCCGTAAGGTAAATTAATGTACAGTAAAATGATTTTTTTATTCATTTATTTATTAATGTTTATTTGGTCATGCATGGTTGTTGTCAACAGTACAGTCGGTTGTAAAAAAGCAGCAATAAGTTGTTTTTAAAAATGTATTGTTAAAAGTTAATCTTTCTTCCTGTTCCATTTTGATATACATTGTCATTATTTGTTTTCACATGTGTAACCATTTGTTCTTGTTTGTTCACAGAAACACAACGTTTGACCAATTTTAACCTCAATTACGTTTCATTTTATCACATTACAACCACAATTTTTACAAAACTGCAGACTATACTCTTGCCGTGGTTATGGTTTTTCAGAATACTCGTCTTGTAGTTTCAGTCTTGGAGTTGAGTTTTTAATATCAGAGTTTTTGTTTTGTATATAAAAGTTTTGGTGGCACTGAAGTAAAGGGCCAGAATGTTAAATTGTAATTTTTATATTTAATATTTGTAAACACTCACATCCCATCACATCTGTTATGCATTTTTCATAAGTCTGAAATGAAACATTCTTCATGGCCGCAGTGTTTCTGTCTTTTGCTACAGTGTTACCGATGTTTGTGTCTTGTATTTGAAATGCACAGAGGACAGATGCACAGAGAGTGTGACATCACCTGTCTGTTATCTGCTCTCTCTGCACAGTTTCGTTTGCTTGTGACTCAGGCTTTTGTTTTGTTTTATTTCACATGTGCAGTTTTGTAAAGCAAAATCGAGATGCAATCTCACGTAGATCTTCAGTCTGCAGCGTTCATTCACTGTGAGTTCTGTTCTCAATATCTCCTCTTCCTCTCCTTCTCCTGCTCCTCTCCTCTTCCTCTCCTGGTGTTATCTTCTCTTTGTTTCTCTCCTTGTATTCTTGGTTGTGACTCGTCTCATTGATTGGGGGTGAATCGTAGCCTTAATTTTAGTGGTAGACAAAGAAGTTCATTCAGAATACATTTAATCAGCACTGGCATTTTGGTCATTATCAGCAGCCTTGATTTAAGTGTGCATGTGTGCTGTTAGTGTCTGCTATTAGTATGTGTACTAGCCGATATCCTCATTTTTTTTCTCATTAGTGCTCTTAAAAGAAAAAAAAATCCTGAAGTAAATAAATGGAGGGTAAACCTACTGGCTTGATAAAAAATTTTGTCTAGAATTTGAAAACAGACTTGAAGACCTTTTTGCAATTTGAATGACTGTCCAGAATGATGCTGAGCAGTTGCTGAGGTGGTTGCCAAGGTGTTGCTATGGTGTAAAGGGTTGTTTCTAAGGCATTGCTAGGTGGTTGCTAGATAGCTAGGTAATGTACAATATATGTTAGTTATGGCAGCTAGTTTATTCAAAGTGTTATCTACAGGTGAGGACAGAAATCTATACTATAGGGTACAGGGTTACTATTAGGAAGCACATACAGCATTTGTGAGCACACATGGAGCTTGTTCTTCCAGCCTGTTTTGCACTCCTCCGACCCTTGGATGTATTTTATATTTTATAAGTTCTGAAACGCCTCAGGCACTGCGACTTCTCATCCTTTTGTAGTGAAGAACTTTTCCAGTATGAATGAAGGCCAAACTAAACAGAGCAGCCTGAGTGTGCTGCCTGCAAGCTGCAGTGCACAGTCCAATGTTTATGTGTTATGAGGTTTGTGTATATGTGTGTGTGTGTGCATGCAGGGGGTAGTATGGGATCATTTGTAGTTAAAAATTCATCCTGATCTGTTGTTTCTTTAAAGTTCTATTTCAGTCGAGTTTATGTTTGCGTGTCATTGCATTGTCTGTCTTTGTGTGTCTGTTGTCACACAAAGTTGTGTGTTTTCCTCTCTTTAAACCTCTGTTCATATAAAGTGTCTGTCTTTAACACGTCTGTCGTTTTTTGTGTTGCGTGACCCTGAACATGTGTCTTAGGAGTTTTGTCTACACTCCGTGCCGTCGTTTTGTGAGGTATAGTGACATGGCTCAGGATGTTATTGTTGTTATGACTGTAGTGTTTGTTATTATGAATGCATTCTGTTAGCACACCATTAGCGCGTCTGAGCGCCTTTTCTCCTATGGTAATGTCTGTCTCCTCCTAATGATAGAACAGCATTTGGTGTTGAACGTACAGTGAGTGATATCCAAATAAGATGCATGAGTCCAATTATGCTGAAATTCTGAAAGATGTTTTCCATGACAACCACTGTTCCAATTGGATGGTTGATTCTAATGGTTTTCTTAAAGGGGCCATATTCTTGTTTTTTAATTTCTTAGAAGTCCACTTGTAATGGATGATATAGACACCTACAGTATGTATATGATGTCTTGATAATAAACTTTGTTGACAGTGTGATTTTGAGTGGTGGGCTCATGGATCAGAAGTAGATGCCCCACATGTGTGTAATTCCAGTGATTGTTCTCCTCTCCCAGTAAAGAACAGCAGAGGTCCCTTCAGAAGTTATCCATATGGGAGCAGCGCACCACCCAGCTGCGCAGACACAACCTGCTCAGCAGCAACGAGGCCCTCTACAACGAATTAGAGCCTGAAGAGCGTCTGCGCATGTCTTCGGCTCTGCACCTGCGACCTGACATGAAAACCCACCACGATCGCCCTCTGGTAGTAGAGCATCGAGAGGGCACTGTGGACTATCCCACAGCCCTAGATGGAAAGAGGGTCGGGGGAGATCTGGACCCATCGGAGTGTCTGCCCTCCTCTGCCCACCCGAGGAAACGCCACCATTGTCGAGGAGAGAATGGAGATGTGGGCAATGGGCGGCACCACAGGCATCACAGCCGAAACAGAGACAACCAAGGGGGCCTGGAGCGCACGACTAGCCATGACGGAGCCCACAGGTACCGTCACGCACCTGGATCTCCAGAGGAGGGCGGGGAGGTGGAGGAGAGAGAGAAAAGACATCGCCACTCACGCCCCTCCAACAGCAACAGCAATGGAATGATTGGTAACAGGGATGAGAGTAGAGTCAGAGGTCACAGAGAGAGTGAAGTAAGTAATGGAGAGAGGAGGAGACAACGACCACGTATGAAAGCTCAGTCCACACTAGATGGAGAGGAATTCAAGGAGAACGGAGGCAGAGGACACAGGTGAGATCTTGAAATGGACTGTACAGTAAAAATATCTGGCCACTTAGAAATGTACAAATGTATTTTTTTGCAGTGATTTTTAACCAACTGTGGTTGGTGACCAAGGTCATTCTTAGGTAATCTTTCAAGTGAGTTCTACTCAGCCTGACAAACAGAAAACGTTCTTATTCTTTGTCTCAGTTTTGAGCATGTATTGTTTTAAAACCGAAAAAACCCAACAAGCATCTTTTTGGTGAAGAGTTAAATTATGAAATTGTGAACCCATGGCATTTATATGTTTATTACTTCTTGTACTGCGTGGTCTGATGAGGTTAAATTTATAAACAGATGTGGCATTCTTATTTACACAATTATATGGTTCATGTACTTCATGAATTATATGGCTTTGGAGCATCATTTTAAGATGCATAATTGTATTGATGTTTGTTTTGTTCAGGTATATTTCTTTAATGCTGTTACAGGGACAGAAGGGGGGGAAACAGCTTATCCACCAGCCCTCTGCAGTCTCCTGAAGAGAAACCAGAGGACACAGATAATCTAAAGAACAGCAGCAGAGCTGGTCTGACGGGAGTTAATATCCCTGTTACCATAACTGCCCCACCGGGGGAGACGACCACCATTCCCAGTCAGTGTTGGTGGTTATTTCACCTTTGTTTTTACATTTACATTATATTTATGTATTTGGCAGATGTTTTGGTCCAATGCGACTCACAGTGCGTTCAAGCTGTACATTTAATCAGTACTTGTGTTCCCTGAAAGTCGAACCCATGACTGAATACAACAATGCTCTACCAACTGAGCTACAGGAACACCCGTTTTTAAATAGTGTAACCAATTGCATGTTTTTAAGGGATGGTTTGAGCTAACCATGGTTTTTAAGCCCCCAAAAAGGACAAAAACATAACATAAAAATAGTCCATACAAGTTAAAACATGTAAATAAAAAGAAGGATAATGTCCAAAAAGCTGCCTTTGTGCTTGTGTCTAAATACAGAGGCATTCTGGGAAATGTCACACAGAATAAAAGCTGAGAACACTGACTGTTTCTGTGACACTTGTGACATTGCTGCTTGTCTCTAATGATTTCTCTCTCTCTCTCTCTCTCTCTCTCTCTCTCTCTCTCTGACAGTGAACAACATTGACAGCCAACTTCTGAATGAAGAGAAGGACTTTGATGAGTTCAATGTGAACATTCCCAAACACATCCTGCCGTACAGCTCCATGTTTGTGTTCGGTCCAACTAACCCGTGAGTTATATAGAAAAGGACAGAATCTTCAAGTGAGATTTGAACTGTGTGCAGCATATGTTGGTTGTATTGCCCTAAATGAACCTTTAGTTTTATTGTATCTACTTCAAAGTGTGAATAAGGGGTGTCATCATGTTGCCTTTGTAGTGTGCGACGGCTGTGCCATTACGTGGTGAACTTGCGATACTTTGAGATGTGTATCCTCACGGTCATCACCATGAGCAGCATCGCGCTCGCAGCTGAGGACCCTGTGCAGGCCAATGCCCCGCGAAACAATGTGAGACACACACACACATATAAACACACACAATGTGAATTACTGAATCTTTCAGTGAATCATAATCAAATACTACAGGTTTAAACTGAGATCTTAGTATTGTTTGTGGCTTAATCCACTTTCCTTGCCTCCTATTGTTTTGTTAGGAAAAACAAAACAGCAGGTGCTTGTATTTCTAATACTCAAATGGGTTTGTTGTTCCCTCAGGTGCTGAAATACTTAGACTATATCTTCACTGGTGTGTTTACTTTTGAGATGGTTATAAAGGTAAATACAACCTCTCCGCTCACACTAACAGCATTCTGTATTTGCTCCAAACCATTTTCAGTGAGAATATGAAATGAGCGGCAGCTATTTTTTGAAGATGCATTGTGTGTGTGTCCAGCAATGCAACAATATTTAATGTGATATATTGTCATATGATGCAAGTTATAAACAAATGCCTCTCTCTGCAGGACAAAACAGATTCCTTTTGATGGCCACAATAATGCAATAGTTAGTGACCAATATTGCGATGATGTGGTGACTTCCATCATTACAATTGCTGTCATGGAAAATGCAACATTTGCATCGTTGTACATTGTTGCAATATTAAAGCTGCAATCTGTAACTTGTGTCTCTCTACCGCCACCGCTGTTCAAAACATAAAATTGCAGGATAGATGTGGAATTGTTTTTGCGTGGATGACAAATGTAAGTTCTAAACAACTGCTGTGAGAACTAAGCAGATTAAGTTAATATTTAGCCAGAAAAGTTACAGATTGTTACAGCTTTCATTTTTTTTTTTTGCGCATTAAATTATAAAAGAATCCATGTTTTCCTCCTGCGCTTCCGTTCTTCCTCCATTGTAGATGATCGATCTTGGGCTTCTGTTGCATTCTGGATCTTACTTCCGGGACTTGTGGAACATTCTGGACTTCATCGTGGTCAGTGGTGCTCTGGTGGCCTTCGCCTGCTCGTGAGTGTCTGGTTGTTTTCATTTCTTTAGTTTGGTAATTCTGTCAGTAGAGTAGAGGAAGTCTTGACTGTCAGTTCAAATCCATTAAGAGAGCATTCAGATGAAAATGAAGGAAATGGGACTTGACTGTGTCTGGGTGTCTGGTGAGGGATGGACTCCAGTGACGGTGGAGGGATGTGTTACGTCTGTGTGCGCTGTTCTTCAGAACTGATCAGTTTAAAATAAATCTGATTTTAGCTCATAATGAGATCCGAAGCAGTGCCCCACACCTGTGCTGGTGATATGAATTTCATATTTCCCACAGGAAATTACCCTCCTCCTGAGTAATGGATTTGAACAAACCCTTAACCTTAAGAATTAAACTTTGGTGTATAACTTGTTTCACGCTGTTTGTGCTACTGACTAAAAAGTGGATTTTTCATGAAGAGGCTGTTAGGTTTCTCAGCCAATGGATTATTGTTATTAAAACAGGTAAAAAAGTGCCATCATATCACGTTAACTCTGGTCAGTCAGTAAATAACCACTTAGCAACCAGCAAGAACATATTAGCATCATCTAGAAATGCCCTAACAACCAGTCTCAGCACCCTAGCAACTGCATAGCAATGCATCAAACTGAGCATCACCCTGGCAACCTCACAGAACAGCCTAGCATCCCAATGGTGCGTTGTGTAAAAATGGGTAAGGCATTTCTCTGTGTGTTGAGCATTAATGCATGCACACTCGGTTTCACTGTGTGTGTGTCTGATAAATAAATGTCTAGTTTTGAGGTCTGACTCGGTCCTCTTAGTCGTCATGTGCAGATGCTCAGCCGTCTCTCTCCAACTCAGCAGTTGACAGAAAGACCCGCGGGGGCTTTAAAGTTGCTGAGAAAGAGCAGACAGAGAAATGCTGTGCAATTTCTGTTCTGGAAATGATATTTTAGAAATGAAAAAAGGTTTTTAATAAAGATCATTAAGTATAGTGGGACACCACAGTTTCCATTTGTTTAATTCATTTGTGAGGTATTTAATTCATTTGTGAGGCATTTAAGTCTGGTTTTATTGTCTACAGTAGAAGTCAGTAGGTTGTTTCGATCTTTATCTCATGCCATGTTCTGCTCTCTGTGTTTTTAAAACTGCTGTGATCTCTTTTCTCCTCTTCTGTTCTTCAGCGGTTGATAACAAGCTTGCGTTTCTGGTCCTGTGGGCCTTAATGTTTCTCATTTAGTTTTCTCTTTCTCCATCCATCTTCTCTTATCTCTCTGTCTCTTTCTCGCCTCCTTTATCTGTCCCATCATTTCTTCTCACGCGCATCACTTTCAGGAGCTTCATGGGGTACGCATCTGTTATTATGTGCTTCCTGTTTATCTGCCTGTGTGTGTGGATGACTAAACATTGAGCTTATGAGGTTTTTGTATGTCTAACCTGGATGTGATGGAAAAAGACAAACTGCGTTTTCACAGATTGCACTAAAAGGATCCGTTTTCCTTTACCTGCTGGCACAATCAGTCTCCATTATCAGAAGCTGCATGAATCTCTAGCCTTATACATGTATTTTGTGTGTGTGTGGTTGTACTATGTTTCTATGTCTCTGTGATTTCACTGCAGTTTGAAGTGATTTATAATGTTATTGTTGCATTGTTTTTTGACGTGTCCACATTTACTGCTTTGTTATTTAACCTAAAGTGTCACTTTGCTGTCCGTCATGTCTTTCAGCTTTCTTCTGCTCTGTCATGTAAACTGTTCTCACACTGTTTTGTATTCAGTGCTTTTTCTGTGTTGTGAAGTCGCTTATTTATGTGTGTTTCTGTATTTGTGCATAAATGCATGGTTTCCTCGTCAGATCACAGCAAAGCGTGACCAGGTGGGGACAGTCTCAATATCTCTGAACACGTATCGGCCCCCCACTTTCCCACTGACCACCCCAAACTTACCCCCCTCGCCCTTTAACTTCCCTTCCTTCAATCTTGTGGAAGGGGATGGACTTTTACCCAATGACATGACCTTTGACTTTTGCAAAAGGTTTCAGAAGCTACTACTCTTACTGTTTCTAGAGGACAGTTCTCCATTCCAGCCCTTACGATAGAGGTGAATTAGTTTGGATTATTGTCATGAAATTATAATGATGATAAATATGAGGCTTATAAAAATGCCAGTAAATGTTGGAGATTTGATGCTGTTCAGGGGATGAAGCTGGTTTGCAGATGTTTTATGGGCTGTTTGGCAAATGCACCATTTAAATATGAACAGAAGTTTAGTCTGGGGAAGTTGACTGTGTTCTGCAGCCCATGTGCTTCAGCAGTGAATACAACAGATGGTTGTTTGTGCCTCTGGAAAGCAGAAAATTCCCACATTTCATTGGTGAATCTCCAAAAACAAATGTCTGGTTGTATTTCATTCCAAACATCTATGTTTGCATAAGCAAACTGATGCCTGTTTTAGGATTGTTACAGTTGTTTGCATTGTGAGGTTTTAATGAAAATCATCCAGATGTGTTTCTTTGAAGTTTGGAGGGAAGTATGACCAGAAGGCAAAGCTTTACAAATTTAGCCTCTTGAGTTATGGGTGGCTGGAGACCGGCGGTCCTCTGAAGTTTATGGTTGGAGTATAGTTGACTATCTCAGTGTGCACTTGTGTTTATGGGGTGTTTGTAAGACTGGGTACATTGCATGGATGTTGCATGCCAACGAAAAAGCAAGTTTAGCTAAAGCTCTCTATGATCTTGCAGAATTAAGGGGTTGAGTTTACACAATACGCTGGTGCGATATACTGTGTATTTGATGTGTATTTTGAAAGCTTTAAAGGTAGGGCAGGTAATTTTCTAAAGTGTAACAATATCAGGCTGGCTTTGAATGCATAAGATCCCGCCCTCCCTTCAGAGCGCTCTCCAAAGCCACGCCTCCTCCAACACATGAATGCATGCATAGTTTGACAGGCAAGTATGATATTGCATTTGGAAAAGATTTTCAGCCAGCATAACAAAAATGTTTCTGGAAAAAATTGCCTACCCTGCCTTTAAAAAACACTTAAACTTAAAGTTTTAATTGCAATGAAAATATCCCACCAGTCCGATTAATGTTGTTGGCTGTTGTTCAGTGATTTTATTGATCTTATTCAGAATATTCAGTATTCAGAATTGGATTTAGTCAGCAGTCGTGGTAAATCTTTCTTTTGTAGTAGAATGCTATTATACAGATATTATAAATATCTATATAAATGTAGAATATAATTGCTTAAACTGCATGCTTTCCACTAACCTAATGACCTCTAGCTTATGTAATTCATAATTACATGATCGGCTGGAGAAAGTAATTAACTCATGGAATGTTTATGTAATTTTGTCCAGGCTTGTGTGCATGTTTCTGGTAGAGGCCATCGAAACCTATTGTGTGTGACATCAGGCATGTTGGATCTTCAGAATCATCTCATAATGTGTTGCTTTCTCCATACAGAGGGACCAAAGGCAAAGACATCAACACGATTAAATCGCTCAGGGTTCTTCGAGTTCTGAGGCCCTTGAAGACCATCAAGCGTTTGCCCAAACTCAAGGTGACGTCCTGTTGTGAGGTGGTTCTTAGCCCGTTTAGCCTTCATCTTTTTAGATCTTGTGTGACGTTAGATTAGATGCAACTTTATTGTCATTGTGTAAAATACACAATAAGTACATCAATAATCACAGAGCACATAAAATGCAGTAAGGAAACAACATACTGTACTGTAATGCCAGGTTATGTTCTGTGTGTGGGTTTATTTAACCAGATATTGGGGACAAATTTGTACCCCTAAATCAGCTTTACTCAAACTTCTTTTTGGGGACATCCTTATTTATAAAAATGCAGGTGGGCAAGACTGTACCTTACGTGGCTCACACTCCCTGTGTCCTTCTCTCTAATAAAAACCTATCTAGCCACACAAACACACAAATCGAGACACTCACTGTTATTTCATTACATGGCCAATTGTACCATTAAAAATACATTTCACACACTTATGTCTTCACTCAACTCAAGATTTGTCACCAGGGCATTAGCAGAAATATTAAACTAATAAATAAATATGCAGTGTGCCTCAATTACAGTACAAAACTGTACCACAGTACCGCACAAATAAAGCCTCACAGGGCCACAGAGACATTGATTCTGCAAATAAAGATAAACATTAATGCTGAGAAAATACACTGCTCAACTAATAATGATACCCTGAGGCCTTTAAAACAAGCAGAAATGACAGAAAAATGAGATGATTTACACCCCCCGCACACACACAGCATGAGTGATCATGTGACTGAGAGCAATAAACTCGACTCAGCCGTGTGATTTCACAAGAGCACTGTGATAGTGACACAAGAGAATGGGTTTAATGAAGGTTACTTTACGTTCTGCGTGATCTGATTCGTGTTGTTTGCGTGTCCTCAGGCCGTGTTTGACTGCGTGGTGAACTCACTGAAGAATGTGCTGAACATCCTCATCGTCTACATCCTCTTCATGTTCATCTTCGCCGTCATCGCCGTGCAGCTGTTCAAAGGGAAGTTCTTCCACTGCACTGATGAGTCCAAAGCCCTGGAGAAAGACTGCAGGTACAGCTGCACTCTGACTGGATTTGGACAGATGGATGGATGGATGAACAGATGGATGGATGGATGGACTGACAGACAGATGGATGGATGGATGGATGAACAGACGGATGGACTGACAGACAGATGGATGGATGGACTGATGAATAGATAAACAGATTGATGGATAGATGAATGGACAAACAGATGGATGAATGTTGATGGAATATTAAAAAATCTTAAATGAGATAGTTGGATAGATAGATGATGGATAGACAGACAGATAGACAGAAAGATGGACAAATGGGCAATTTTAACTAGGACTGGATGAATGGATGGAGGATCAATGGATGAAAGAATGAAAGAACGGTTTAAATGTAATTGAATGTGACTTGCTGTTTTCAGGGGTCAGTTCCTGGAGTATGGCGGTGATGGAGTGGCCATGACGCAGCCACGGGAGTGGAAGAAGTATGATTTTCATTATGACAACGTCCTGTGGGCCTTTCTGACCCTGTTCACCGTCTCCACAGGAGAGGGCTGGCCCACGTGAGTCTTCCTTCTAGAAAACACTTAAAAGTCTTTCTCTTTTTAAGAGAAATTCATACAACAAGTAAATACTACTCACTTACAGTAAATCCTTCTGTTGTAACAGTCTTTAGCTGCCTCTGGGTTTCTGCATACGTAATGAGAGTTGCTTCTGTGTTTCTCTAGAGTGCTGAAACACTCTGTGGACGCCACATATGAGGATCAGGGTCCCAGTCCAGGGTTCCGCATGGAGACCTCCATCTTTTACGTGGTTTACTTCATTGTCTTCCCCTTCTTCTTTGTCAACATCTTCGTGGCCTTGATCATCATCACGTTTCAGGAGCAAGGAGATAAAGCCATGTCAGAATGCAGCTTGGAGAAGAATGAGGTGTGTTTTTAAACCCTGGGTTATTGTACCTGTTTATGCATTTATTAGCTCCATAACAGTTTGGGCGAGTAACGTTCTTATTTTTATGTTTAATAGATGGCATACAGATTTAAATTGGCATGCAGCCTTTTTTTAAAACTTATTTTCTATATGACATCTTGTAAAAGCTTGAGTTTTGTTGTTACTGGGTGTTTAAAGTAAATATAGTGAGTTGGTGAGTAGGTGGGGTGGCTGACAGTAAATGTTACTGTAGGTACCAGTCAGTTTTGCTTGAAAAAGAATTGTGACGTGTGTACAGACGGTTACAAGATGTCCGGAAGAGTGTGTGGGGTCCAGCTCACCTGTCGATCTATATCTCCACCACCTTGACTCTAAGCTCCTCTGACAAACACACCAGAAGAGCACAGAAAAAACAGTGGAGCAGTCAATCAGACCAGCCAAACAGAAATTTTTCAACTCCTGCAAAAATGCTGGTTACTGCTTACGCAGGAAGCATACTAACCATTACAGACCCTCATTTGTACGTTTGGTTAAATACGTTTGGGAGGTTGGCTTTTTGTGTAGGATATATGTGAGGCTGTTATCTTAGAAGCTGTCAGGACATGGCTCATATTCCTCAAAATTCTGTTTACATGAGCAACTCAATAGGTTTTGGAGCTGAGTTGTTTCCTGTTATGTTTTAAAAGCTCTACATTTCTCTCTTTTCCGACTGTTCTGTCTCCATTTATCTGTTTCTGTATCATATTTCTGTCTCTTTCAAAATATCATTTGGTTACGTAATGGAAACGTTCTTACAACCTAAAATTGTTCGCTGGAAACTCTGCTCTGTGCTCAGGTTTGATGTTCGTCTCTCATTACTCAGCCTTTTGATTTGTTTGATTTCAAGCTTTTATTAATTAAACATACAGGGATCAAAGTACATCAGCTATGATCAGACTGATAAGAGTGTATCTGCTGATAGATCTCCTCTGTAGAAACATTACGAGGACTTAATGATGAGATGACATGATAAAGTCTGCTTTGATCCCACAGCGAGCTTGTATCGACTTTGCCCTCAATGCCAAGCCTCTGACCCGCTACATGCCCGAGAACAAGCAGTCGTACCAGTACAAGATGTGGAAGTTTGTGGTGTCCACTCCGTTTGAATACTCCATCCTGGCCATGATTGCTGTCAATACGGTGGTCCTCATGATGAAGGTACAACATCTGATGTCACCTGCAGTGGTGTTGTGATGTCACACTTTGGGAGAGTGATTGACATTTAATGAAACCAATGAGAATTCTGTATTCTGTCCATTCCATGTTTATATTGAAATAATATTAATGAGATCTTCTGATTGGCTTGTTTCGATGGACTGATGGAGTGGGTTTCATAAGTAAGTAAGCTTCTTAATAAAGCAATCGAATAAATAATGTGTTGTATTTCACCAGAAAAACTGGGGTTGCAACTTTCCAGGGATATTTCCAAAATTCTTTCATTATTTACTCGCCCTCATGTCATTCCAAACCTGTATAATTTTCTTTGCTTCTGAGGAACACAAAAGAAGATATTTTAAAGTATGTTGGTAACCAAACAACAGTGGTGGCACCCAGTGACTTCCATTGTATGGAAACAAAACCACTGAGACGTTTCTCAAAATATCTTTGTGTTCCACAAAAGAAAAAGGAATAAAGGTTTGGAATTATAAAATGATTGTTACTCACTGAGAGTAATGCCTCATTTATTCCCGGTACAGTATGTAAGAAATAAATAAATTGTCATTTCCAGCACAACCGTTATCCTCTTCTGACATCCAACCCGGATCAGCTGCCATTATGTTTGATGAAGAGGTTTGGAAAGAATACAAAAGATTTATTTCAAATGAAATTTAAAAGTAGATTGAATCAGTGCTTCCAAACATGCAGGCATGTTGCTTTATTCTTCTGGGAACAGTCTTGGTAACCCAGAGTTCATCAGTCAATTGTTTGTTTGGAAAGCTACCAACAGGAGTGCCCTCTAGCTCTTTATCTGTAACGGGAGTGTTAAGACACTGCAAAGCTCGTAGATGCAAACTGAGAAACTAAGACACGAATTAATTCTTAAGATCTCAGTGTTCAGCAATGCTGGTCTATCTGACTATTCTGTTATGAATAATTTAATCTAATTTTAGCTTCCGTAAGTCTATTTTACAGATTATCTGAATTCGTGCCGAGCGAGTCATTATTGCTGCATGTTATTCTTCTGCAGTTCCATGATGCTCCTAAGCCTTATGAGGACATGTTGAAGTGGCTAAACATCATCTTCACGGCTCTCTTCACGCTGGAGTGCGTCCTCAAGGTCATTGCCTTCGGTCCTCTGGTGAGACAGGAGAGAGTCTGTTACTCATCGTTTAACTTTACAATTCAAAGCTCCTATTGGAACATTTAGGTTTGATCCAAAACTGAGCCCTGGAATATTTAGAAGACTGTCTGAGGCATTTATCACGGTAAAACAGCTGAAATCAACACTTCCGATTTGACTGGCTGCTGTAAAGTTACTGAGAGTCACAGTACACGTGTCTCAGGTCTTAAGGAATAACAAAATGATGTTTGAGCTCTTTCTAGATAATAAAAAATAATTATAAGATTTGAGTCACATACAGCCAAAGTAGAGAGGAACAAAAGTGAAAAAGTGAGAGTATAAATGACGATATCAGTGGAGCGCTGTTGGTTAATTGACCAGGCTTATGGTCTGTTGGCAGCTCTGTGTGAGGCTAATGACAGCTCTGTGGGTGAGGAGGTTGTATGTGAGCGTGAATGTACAGTATGAGTGCATGGGCGAGTGTGTGGGTTTCATAAATCTCTCCTCAGCGCTGGCTGGTCAGACCCACAGCAGAAGGTCTCATCACAAGCTCCATTTACGAGGTTCATTTGTTAAAAAGCTTTGCTGGTGTGTGACGCTCATGTTAACTTCCACCTGTTTGCCGCTTCGGGCTGATAAATGTCTTGCTCATGTGCTTCTGACTGGAATCCATGTCTAGCAGCACCTGACAAATCCCTGCAGCGTTCAGAAGAGGCACGGGCACCGGGCTCAGACACCTGACACACCAGCCTGCCGGAAAAATCTGTTACATGACTTAGTCTGTGTTTTTTGTCTGCTTGTGCGTTTGTGCTTTATTTAGCACCAGCACTATTATTGTTACCCTTAATTAGGATAAGTGGATTGGGAATGATGTAACTGGTGAGAAATTCCCATAATACTTACAATAAAAGAATGACCCAAGGCATATCTTGGAGTCAAAATATCATAGAGACTCGGGTAAACTCATTTGACTTGCGGGAACCACCTAGAAACCAATTATAAGACACCCTAGCAACACCCTAGAAACCACTCAAAACATCTTAGGAACTGCATAGCACTACTTTGTAGTGAAAATGTTCTTTATTTGTGAGAAAGTGATACTCAAACGGTTATGATGCAGATTTTATAATTAGCTTTAAGATCACTTTTAATATAAGAACACAGTATTTATGTCTTTATGGAACATGTCCCATGATTTTGTTAACATTAGCTTATATGCTGCTCTTAAGACCACTTGAGATGCATCTAGCTTTTTAAAATGCTGTTGGTGTGTTTTCTAAACTTGTGCAGAACTACCTGAAGGAAGCCTGGAACATCTTTGACTTTGTTACTGTGCTCGGAAGCATCACCGACATCTTAGTCACAGAGATCAAGGTAAGTCTTTAAAGAAACACCTCCTTTTCAAAGTGTTTGAGAACAGAAATTCAACGTTTCCTGATGCAGAATTCATTTAAAATCTGTCTGGGTTTAAACATGCTGTTTACCCAGAAAATCTTGAGTGGAAATTCGCTATAAATTTTAGTGTCTCTCTTTGTGAGCTTTCAGTGTCGTATTTCTGTTGCATTTCTATTCTGCTTCAAGTTTGTGTCTGTTTCTCTGTTCTTTGGTCAAAATTACAGAATTAGTTTAGAATCTCCCATCACATCAGATTGTAGCAGCATACAAGTGGACTATTTGTACAAAATGACTTGAAATACGCCACGAAAGTGATTTGCCACTCAACCGATTCAGTCTATGCCATCTCTGCTAGTTATTCCAAAGTAATTCTATTTAGTCCTTAATGATTTAACTTGTTATATGACTAAACTACCTGCTGAAGTGCAGATGACAGTCCAAAGATCTTGGCAAATGATTTTTGACAGTCACATTTCTGTGTCGGAGATGGACTCCGGCCTCTCCTAACAATTTCGCTGTGACTCTGTTTCATGCTAAATCTCTGTTGGCACCTGTCTGCTTCTTTTCTTCACGCGACTGCGCAGACGGTAAGTGGCTTCTTTGCTCGTGCACTGCCTGCATCTCTGTCCTTCTGTCATACCTCTTTATGCTAATGTTGCCACCCGCTTTTATACCTGCTGAGTTAAGGCTTTACATATGTCAGGCTTGTTCAATCCAGAACTAAGCTACGATGTGAAGTACTTTTGGAATTAACAGGGATAAATTTCCCTATTTCATCCAAAATATAATTTCTATTTAACAGCATGTTTATGCAAAAGTTATTGGCTGTTATTGCAACATTATCAGACTAGTAATCAATGTTAACACCCTGCATGAGAAAAATACTGTGTTAACCAGGCGGGATGCAATAAAGCGGCACTGTACAGAAGCCCCACCCACTGCAAAATCTTATTGGTCCATTGGAGGCTGATGCTTTTGCAGTTTTGATGTGCCTGCACAATGAATAAAGTTTCTCAACTTCAACAAGATAAACTGCTTGTCTCTAGAAACCGTCTTTATAGAACAGTGTTTATAGCATCACCTTCTCAGTAATCTTAACATATCTAACCGAGACCTCACAGAGGCTGCTGCAGATGCTTTTACTGACGGAGGGCGCAGCCTCATCTGGTATTCAGATGTAGAGATCCAGCGATGCAGCTCTGATCTCTCTCTCTCTGTCTGCAGGACAAGAGGATTAATCTGAGTTTCCTGCGGCTCTTCCGGGCCGCCCGTCTCATCAAGCTCCTGCGGCAGGGCTACACCATTCGCATCCTGCTCTGGACCTTCGTCCAGTCCTTCAAGGTCAGAACTTGAAGGACTGGAAATTAATGATAATAATACTGTTTATTAGCCTAAACAGAAGGACATTTTTCATTTGTATATATGCCTAAAAGTTGAGTATAAAATGCAAAAAAAAAACTTAAATAAAAGTTCATTTTGTCAACTTTTAAGAGTACACTAGCATGTACACTCAAATTTTGGTTTTGTGGGTTCTTTATAAAGCACAACTGGCAACCCCAGCAAAGAATTAGGGGTTGTAAGAATGTATCCCTAACGTTTCCATTAAGTAACAATAACATTACAAATGTTATTTTGAAAGTTCTAGCAACGTTCAAAAGTCCAGTTTCTGCTTACATTACTGCAAGAACATTTTTGGATAACTGTGATAAAACTTTTAGAAATATTAGCCAATGTTCTGAAACGTTTCCTGTTAGCTGGTATAATCACAGGTTCATCCCGTTAATCAATCTAACATTACTGACACGACTGTGTTTTGTCCCTCAGGCTCTGCCATACGTGTGTCTCCTCATCGCGATGCTCTTCTTCATCTATGCCATCATCGGGATGCAGGTGAGATCCACAGCTTTGAAACATAACTCATCTCTTTAATGCATCAGAGCAGATCTCATCTCAAGAGCTGCTGGATGCTTCTGGATTCAACCTAATAAATGCATTATTGATCCTGAGATCATTATAAATAACATGATAACCTGTGTAAGAGTGACAGCGATGTGTCGTGAACTGTAAGTGTAGCTGCAGTTTCACAAATTGGTGTTTATTTCTTCATATCTCTTTGAAAGCGTCTCCATATCATAGCCTTTACTAAAGGAAGCCATCGTTTTGTTTTAACATACGGGTCCCATCTTTGATTTAGGGCTGCGCAGGCAATGTCTCAGATTGTGTTGGAAGTTGGCATATTCAGTTAATGAAGACTTATTGTAAATCAATGCTAATTGTATGCAGTGGGATGGAGGAAATTGCATCATCGTTATGACATGTAATCCAAGATGTATGCTTAGAACTGAACTTTTTTTGAAGCATTTTCACATATTTGACACTAGTGAAGATCTGGAATACAAATCCGTCAGATGCATAATATTCGCCAGACTAAACGTATTGCTGATGCTCTGAGGGATTACCCAGAACATTTGCTAATGTTCACTAAAAATTCTCCTAAAGTTATCACAAAACATTCTTGCTGTAGCGTTAGTAGAACCTTTTATAACTCAATATATTGTTTGTATCAAAAATGCTATTAAAGTTGCTAGTGTAACGTTTTAAAGCCAATCAATAACAGTAATATAAAAACTGAACCTTTGAAATGTTCCTAGAACATTGAAAACAAAATTTTTAGTGTTTTTGTTACATTAGTAAAACGTTCTTACAACCAAAAAAATGATTAGCTGGGTAAACTTTGTTTAAAGCACATCTAAGGGGGAGGATAAACCTCTAGTTCTTCGCTCCTGTGGGTGGATTTGCCCTGCTTTTCTAGATTCTGGTATCAGTGTGCATGTCATCACTGTAGTCGAGACAGGATGTGAAACATATTTTTGACTGGAAATGATAAAAGAGCTCATCTGCTCAGAGCTGTGGGTTTGATTTGCACTGTTGATTGAAGAGTTGTGTACAGGACAGGCGTACAGTATTATTATTTTATACGCTATACTTTTGCACACACGTCATGTTAAATGATCTGTTCGCTGGCTGTCAGTGCATTGCAGCTGTGTAGTTCTGATGAGTCGGTCTGTTTATGTGTAAATGTGCTGTTGGACTTGAAATCAGAATATGCATAAGCTTGAGTCATACTTGTGCAATATGTCTGTGTTGTCTTGTTAATACTGCAGATGTTTACTGTGACACCCTCCAGGCGGTGTGAATAATTAACACAGTCCCGGCGGTATTTTGATGCTGTCTAGATAGGGGAAGTGTACATGCTGGAATTCTCTGCCCTTCTCCAGCAAAACTGCTCGCTTTCTGCGTAACTGATCCAAAATAAGAATGCAGACGTGCTTTTCTGTCTCTTTCAGGTGTTTGGTAACATCGAGCTGACCGAGGAGTCCGCCATCAACCATCACAATAATTTCCGCACCTTTTTTCAGGCCCTCATGCTGCTGTTCAGGTAAAGCAACCGTTTGATTTCAGGGATTCAGAATCAGCCTGTTATTATACTGAATTAAAGGGACAGTTTTTCTCACCCTCATGTTCACTCTTGACTTTAATTTTGATGTATGATTTTCTTTGTGGAACACAACGAATGTAAGTGACTGAGGGTCTTCAGTTCCTATTTACTTTCATTGATTGGAAAAAAGAAACATCAATACTCTTAAAAATGTTGCCACAAAAGAAAAAGTTTGTGGAGGAAAACCTCATATGAGAAAGCAACATGAGTGTGAGTAAATGATCACAATTTTAATTTTTAAAGCTGCAGTCTGTAACTTTCCCTCTCTACTGCCATATCTGTTTAAAACATAAAATTGCAGGTTACTTTACATACTTTTTATGACGTGTTGACATCAAATGAAGCCAGACTGACATTTTCCTAGAATTAGGACTCAATTGCTCAAATTATAAATCATTATTATAAGTTTAAACGCTGTGAATCAGGGTAAGGTAAGTAGATGTTTTGAACCCTGATCTGTTTTGTATTTGCTCAATGACTGATTTCTTTAATTTCTTTTTTAACCATGAAAAGTTACAGGCTGCAGCTTGAACTCTACAAGTAAATCCAGAGTTAACCGTTGTCACGTAACTGTGTAAAAGTTCATTTTTTGGTGAACTCTCCCTTTAAATTTATAGGACGACAGGCTGATTTTTAAACGAGCTGGTGTATGTATGTGTATGAGTGAATGTAAAGTTAACTTCAGCTGACTTCACCGGTGTACAGTGTCGATGATGTGTTGTGTCTTTGTGTTACAGGAGTGCTACAGGAGAAGCGTGGCATGAGATCATGCTGTCGTGTCTGGCCGACAGACCATGTGATCATCTCTCTGGCTCCAGTGGGAAAGAGTGCGGCAGTGATTTTGCGTACTTCTACTTTGTCTCCTTCATCTTCCTCTGTTCATTTCTGGTTAGTGAGAGCAAATCTCCAATTCAAACTTACACGCATGCTCTTAAAAAGACAGTACACCCAAAAATTCGGACATTATTTAGTCACCTAAAGGTAGATACATTTACTTGAGAATCACAATTGTGTAAGATAATACTTGTATTCGGAGAATGAATCTTGAAATAGGTTTGTTGTCTCGCAAATTTGAAATTGTTGTTTCTTGTTTTAAGAATAAATCGAACAGAATTTAATGAGGACAAGAAGAAAAATAAAGATCTTTTTTCTTACTTCCATTATCTTCAATTAAAAATCCATTATCCTAGACTTCTATACTTGTATGTGAATTTATTTTCTTCTGAGGATGTGTGTTTTGTACATCATTCTTCTGTCATGGATCGTATTGTAGGTTCTGTAATGCTGACATAACTTCTTCCTCTGTCCCACAACTTTTAGATGCTGAACCTGTTTGTCGCCGTCATCATGGATAACTTTGAGTACCTCACACGTGACGCTTCTATTCTTGGGCCTCATCACTTAGACGAGTTCATCCGCATCTGGGCGGAGTACGACCCTGCTGCCTGGTGCGTATCGCTCCTCGCTGACAGTTAGACCCGCTTTAAAAAGAGGTGGCAGCTTGAGACTAAGTGTTTGAAAGACGTCGGCTTAGGAGTTCAACGCCACGCTGTGTCTGATTTAAGTCTCAGGAATCCCATTTTACTATGTGGCCATGACTAAAATCAAATCCTCCAGCTTTGTCTGTGCTGAAGAATGCAGATCTTATCCTTTGTATGCCACCCACTTCTTGAGCAGAACAGATTTAAAATCTCTCTCAGTGTAATACGTTTAACCTTAACATTGTAAAATGCACACCCGGACATGGTTATCTCAGTAAGCATAAAGTCTTTGAATAAATGTATTGATGTATTTAAATTCATGTACACTAGTATTTAAACTGAAAATAATGTAAAAATAACGTAAATGTCTTTTCTAACCCACATCTGTTTTTTTCAGCGGAAGGATACGCTATATGGACATGTACAATTTGTTGCGAGTAATCTCACCCCCACTTGGCTTAGGAAATAAATGCCCCAACAGGGTGGCATATAAGGTTTGAATACTTACACGCCTTCCCTTTAGAGGGCGGTGCTGTGAAATCGAAAGCCCATAACATGCCTGACGGTGTCAACATCTGATTGGATAACAATTCCCCTCCTCCCTTACTAATTTTAATATGGGTAACCATAGAAACTACAGGAAACAACGCTAAATGTAAAATCATCCCAAACTAATCCCATATGTTTACAGTGCACAGTTATGCCTTGATTATTGCTCAAAATTAGGCTTTTAACAACCAAACATTAGCTTTGTTCCTGAGTATCTGATTGGTTAGCCGTGGTTGTGTCCTAGCATGCAAGGACAGAAGCTGCAAACTGCGGCCCCCCAAGCAAACCTTCATGCCAACATCTTCATCCTTGGATCAGGAGAAGCCTGTAGCTATGAAGACAGGCGTGATCCATCCATCCCCCTGAGGGAAGATGGTATCGAAAACCCCTAGCCTTCCCTCAGAATCCTTTGTAACAGTGCTTTTGTTTTGTTCCTTTGTCTTCTTCATTCTTATTCTTTTTGTTTTCATTGTGATTTTCTTTCATTCGTTTCCCACCATTCCTCGTCTCTCCTTTGAACTCCGACCTCTCCGCATCACCCCGTGAAGTGGACGCATGTCTTACCTCGATATGTACGAGATGCTTCGACACATGTCCCCTCCTCTAGGTTTGGGAAAGAAATGTCCACCGCGAATCGCCTGCAAGGTAGTTTTCCCGCCCCTCACCCTTCCCCAACACCAGACTCTTCCTCAGCTCCTCCTCTGTCCTCTCATTGGCTGATTTGGCTGTCAGTCAGAGCTCTGATTGTGGTAGTGTTTTCTCGTGTGTGCTTTGTCTTGTGCTCTTTTTAATGTGGCCCATTTATCGTTCAGATACTTTTAATACTCCAGAACCTACAACCTACATGGGTCGTGAGTGACCAGTTTTGAAAGCTCTGAATAAGCAGCAACTTTCTCAATAGAGCACACAAGAGACTCACTTGTAGGAGTAAAATTTGACGTTGCTAAACTAACAATATTCTAATAAGCATGAAAGGTTTTTCCTCTCAGTACATTTTGGAATTGCTTTACTAACATGGCTTTAGAATTTGACATAGAGGTAACATAATAATTTTGGAACAGACTTGTCTATGCCTATGTTCTGAAACAGGAAAATAACATTCGGTGGAATAAATACACCGTAAACTTGGCTAAACACAAAATCTTTGGGGCTACGTTTGTTACAATCTTTGCCCTGCCTCATATAATGGAATATAAAATAGCAAAGGAAAATCAGAATATAAAAAACTGTATGTTTTACTGTGAAAGTGGCCTCGCTGTAACAACACTGCCTGTTTTACATGCAGGCCGTTGTGCCCTTTTGAGAGCGGCCTCAGAGTCCATAAGTTTACACACATTGTTTCCAGCTATCTGAATAGGTAATGTTCAAGAGATGCATTTGTATCTCTGTCGGGCTGCTCTGTGATGCCACAAAGCAACATTCTCCAGTAAGCTTTAAATAGATCTAACCCCTCCTCCCACCTTAGAAACCTGAATCAACAGGGAAGAAAGCTCGCTCGCTATAGATGTGTGTTCAGTGATGCGTCCTTTCCCCCTTTGCATTGGTAGTTGTTGTGGAAACGTATTCGTTGGCCTGTGCTGTCTAAACAAGTCAGCGTCTGTTTTCTTTGCATGCTGTTGCGTTCTCGCACACTACACCACAGAAACAGAGATCTTTTCTTTGATTTCCTTGTGTCCTTTAACGTTCACCTGACTTTAATTGTGTTTACTGTGGGATGTGCTAATGTATGAAGCGTCAGCTCCGGGTTCATCTGGAGTGGTTTTGTGTGTTTGTGCACGGTGGGTGCTGTCAATGGTTTTGATGGGTCAGCATGCCTCTTCTCGCCCTCTGGTCACCATCAGTGGCTGTTGCTAATTCTTTGAATGCGCAAGAAATGCAGCTGTCATCGCCAGCACGTCACGTTTCAATGCACATTAAATAATGCTGTTTGCATTCTCTGTGTAGCCAGTAGCCACTGCTTCCCACATGTACAGTATTATTTCATAATGAGACATTTAACGTAACAGGCTGAAGAAATTTTTTTGAAAATTATTAGTGCTATTTGTCCCAATAGCACTGACAAGCTGATTTTTAGGACCATTATTTTCATTGTAGTGCATTTTACAACAATTCCTATTACGGTAATGTTAATAATATATTTTCTATATTAAATTCAATATGTATACATTGTGATCTATACATTATACATATATCTGTTGTGTTCAAATCATTTGCTTCTACTTGTAACAAAATCGTCAGGGTGATTTTTATTACTGTATTACAGTAATCAGAATTACATGGTTTTGTTACAGTAATGAAGTTTGTGGCATAAATGGTTCCAAAATAGGCTTCATTCTCTTATGCAAATGTAATTAAAAACTATAATTGATAAGTTTAAACTACCTCATTATGAGCAAAACATTCCCTAATTCATTTTTGTAGTTGTTTTTTATTTTAGTTTAGATTTTAAAGCAGGTGTACTGTTTGCTAACTAGAGAAAAGCAACAAGCATCTTCCATTCCAAGCATCTGCATCCATCTGCATGAAGCATAAACACGTTCTCGCCATCTCCTTACCACTCATCATTCTAATGTCCTGAGGAGACAATTTGTGTGCTGAAATGAGAGTGCGGAAATGACAGTCCATAAAAGAGAAATTGCATAGCCCGAATCCTCACTCCCCCATCACACAAAGTCTTCTTGACATTTGTTATGGTCATTTCCATACAACAGTGCTATATGTGATAGTAATCACAAATCTTGACATGTCTGTGACTTCACAGAGGTTGGTGAGGATGAACATGCCCATAGCTGAAGACAACACGGTACATTTTACCGCCACTCTTATGGCTCTCATCCGGACTGCTCTGGAGATTAAGTTGGCATCAGGTGAGTGCCCATTTATAACCCCCTCTGGGCGAGTCACCCGACACGTCAAACAGGTTGCCCCTTAACTGCAGCAGTTCAGAGGTTCTACCAAAAACATTAAAGTTTAAAGTCACCATGAAATCAAAATATACTATTCTTAATTTTTATGGTATATTGCAGTGTTTTATTATTAACTATTTATCTATGCCTGTCATTTTTTTGTACCCTCGTAATCTTAAATCTGAAAATGTTTTTCTCCTCTGGAACATCACACCTTCCCTGATGATGTCAGTCTTGGGCAGAATCGTTTCAAGCCGTACTTTCTAGAACCAATCAATTCCCAGTGGGAAAAAAACAGCCATGCCCCCATTTTTCCATTTCACTTTAAATTACATCACAACACTGAAGTCGGTTGCATCTTCCGGTTCAGACAGACTTTAATTGATGGGTGTTTTTTCCACTAACTTTGGCTTTTGTTTAATCTTGTTCTTGGTGCAAAATGTGATTGAAGAACGTGAAGGTGGACAGCTAACATCCACATGGGAACATTATGGGCGACAGTGATGTAATTTCAAGAGATTCTTAACAGGTTTTAATTGTTTTTCCAGGCGTTCCGGCTCAGCACCTTTGTGATGCTGAACTGAGGAAGGAAATAAATAAAGTCTGGCCTAACCTGTCTTCAAAAACAGTGGATTTACTGGTGACACCTCACAAATGTGAGACCTGCATGCAGACAACCCCAATAAATGCTGTTAGTTTCTGTTAAAATACAGCAGTAAGCAATTGATATTCCGACAGCATCAAAATCCAACATCAAAATTAACTCATTTAAAAACCACATTCATGTTTTTCCAGCTGGCTGATTCCAATGTAGGTTTGCTCAAGAGTGTTTGGTGCCACCTTGTGGACAGTAATTTTCTGTACTAACAGAATTTTTCTGTATAACAGACCCTCTCCTTCCACTGTCTCCTAGATAATGAGCTGACAGTAGGAAAGGTCTATGCTGCCCTGATGATTTTTGACTTCTATAAGCAAAACCGAGCCAAGAGACTCCAGCAGCAGCAGCAGATGTCTTCAGGCACACAGGTGGAGGATGCTTCTTTACAGTTAATTCACTACATTAACCCTAATATTTGTCTTATTTTGATCAATAGCCAGTGCTTATATGTTTCTTCATTTGTAAGCTGCCTTTGATAAAAGAATTTATGATGCCTATGATTCATAAATGTTGAAATTGCTTTTGCTTCGTTTCGCAGAGTAAAGTTGGAGTTCTCTTCAGTCCAATGCTTCCTCTTACACACTTGCACGAACAGGAGCCGCTAGTGCCAAAAGACCTGCACCCCTGCCAATCAGACACCACGCCACAGCCAGAATTCCCACCCACAAACTTTCATCTAGCCAATGGAGATGCAGTGTAAGTGCTTTACAATCCTGGTGCTCATGACACTGTTATTTCCTTTGGGAGTTGCTTAGGACATTAATAAGGGCTGGTTATTGCAGTACTTGAGGGCTAATATTTATGATTTTACAGCATTTTTATGGATGTGATTACAGACAAAGCCAGAGCAGTGCTATGAAAAAGTCTTCCTCGGGCGACACCCATCAGAAAACGAAAAGGAAGTCTATCCGACGTGGCCAATCAGACGAGGTGCCAAACACGTACAGATCTCAGGTACCGCAGCAGGCGACCAATCCAATGTCATAATGATTTAACCTTCACTAGAGATTGCTAGCTTTCACACTTTAGTCACTTTTACTAATGTTAGATCAAACAACTAGTTGTACATTATTAATGAACATAGTTGTAGCTGCTGACAGTTACATGTAAACCCAGCTGTGTCCTGCTTTAATTTCAATAATACAGAGTTTATTTGCGTGTGTGTTTGTGTGTCTGTCGTTTGGGTGTGTTACAGGATTTAGTAGAAATGAAGGACATGGATAATGACTCTGATGTAGGTGGTTACTCTGGCCTGGAAGGTCACGGCAGAGCGGCATCTATGCCCAGACTCAGTGCTGGATTTCAGGTATCTCCAAGCCTACACGCCACAAACGTAGATGAGGTGGATGTGGACTGCTCGCTTCCTCCATATTTTGTTATCTGTATGAAAGAAGAGATCTGCTGGGAGAGAGAATGGATGAATTCATTTAATAAGGAAGGAGGATGAATAAATGAATTGAGAATAAGCAACAGTGATTTGTGATTTTTAAACTAGTAATCAGTCTCCACACTGTGTGTGTTTGTGAGAGTGTGCAAACGTGACTATCCTATTACATTAACATATTGTATATAGTTTTTGTTTCAAATTTTAGAGCAATTGCAGTTGGCAGATTTTTGAACACAATATTGTTTTACATGTTTCATATTCAGATTCTCATCATCTAGTGTGACGTTGCTTTTTAACTGTAGATTTATGTGTGGACACATCTGTGTAGTTTTATTGGACTGTGGTTTTGTCTTGTCCTGTCTGAAATCTGAAATCTCTTCATTTCATTCCCTGCCCTTCCATCCAAATATTATAACTGGCATGTAAAAATTATTTTTTAATGTTACTGTAAGCAAGAGGCACTGATTGACAATGATGTTTATATTTTTAAGTTTAAACTACACACACACACACACATATATATTTACTGTATTGTATTCAGAGCCGGTCTATTTTATTACAGCTTTTATTTGAAGTATTTACACAGAATCTGGCAGTAAGCCACCCTTACTCTGTAAAGATTTGGGCTCTAAAAATAATACGATGTCACTTTAATGTCACTTTATAATTCGATTGTGACTCCCTGAATCAAATTCAAGATTCCCACCCCCCTTTCCCGAACCTACTGGACCTTCTTCTGAAGATTTCATTGACATGGATCCTCCAGCACTGTAATCTCTTTCCACCTGTCTCACTGTCTTCCTGTATCCATGGCTGTCTCAGCTGTGTGCTGCTGTCCTCACCTATGTGTCCTCTTCCCGTTCAACAGCGGAGCCACTCACGCCAGCCTGCCGGACCGTACCTAGCAGTATGTACAAGTGTTCCACCTGCAATCTCTCTCCCTCTGCCAGCCCCTCCATTTCTATGTTGGCTTGTGTGTGCTTTGTCCATTCAATTTTTTTAAATCCACACTCTTTCAGTCAAGGATAAAGTAAACTAAACTAAACTAACTTCAAGTACAAAAGCCGGTTTATAGTCATTATAATTATATAGTAAGTAATTGAATAGCACCAAAGTTTAAGATGACTGTCAGTGTAAAGCATTAATGTGTCCTGACCAGGCCTGGTATTGAAAGTTCCCAGTGACAAGTCATGTATGTGTCCTCAGTAAAAGTGAGATTTCTGTTTATATACACTAAAATGGAGCACGATTTTGGACCATTAAGATTTGACTTGGGGCGGAGCGACCCTGCGCAATGCTGGAAAAATATTAAACCAAGCACAAACCACATTCTTTAGCTTGTCAACCAATGAAATCATGGCTGTTTGTGACCTGTTGGCTTGTCACTTTACTTAAATATGTCACGTCTGGTCAGAGTATAGTTTAATAATGAATAAATTCTATGGTGTTTTTATTAAATGGTTGTGGTTGTGTACTGTAGGTATGTGTGTCATTCAGTAGGTTGTGTATCATCCTGGTTTTGTTAAAGGCTGCAGTCCCCTCATCATACATCTGTGGTCACATACTTTCATAGCTCTGCTACAGGACTTGCTTTTTTGTAATAACTAAGTAAATTATTTAAGCGTTAGGGAATGTTCAACTAGTCAATCCGAGCCAGTTCAGTCAAGATGGAACAGAACTAGATGACTCACAAGAAAAACTTAGATGTAAAGAAGATTAAGCACTAGGTTTAAAGTTGTGGGAAGAGGACGCACTGCTGCCTGGAGTTTCTAACATTTATGGCACCGGGTGGCACTAGTGAGTGATACTTTAAACTCTGAAATAAATGATCCAGCATCAAGCAGTAGCCATGGGCACTTTGAAGAGTCTGGCCTACAGGAAATGATTTAAATATCCACTGTATTAAATATATTATACACGTGTATGTGATATATTTTGAGATCAACAGAGCTCATTATCAAAGATGCACAAACATTCGTAAAGTTTTAAAGCGCCAGTGACTCTTGATTGGTCGGTGGCTGCTGCTTTCTGTTCCGGCCATTGTGTGTGTGTGTGTGTGAGAGACGATGACAGCATTCAGATGTGTTTGCATCGAACCGTGACGCTGCTCCACTGTTCGCCAAATTGTGCTTGTCTCCCGGCCAGACGAGCACTCTTCAGTGGAAGTGTGTTTTCACGCTCAGCTGGTGTTGTGCATCTGTGACAGGTCTATGTAGTTAGTGCTTTGAGACTCTCTTGTCATTCTAGTGGTATGATGAATATGTCTTTTATCTACTTACTATCCCCTCTTTATCATTTATCATTTCCACTCTGTCCGTCACACAGCCAATCGCAGATATGAGTCCCATGCGACGGTCTACATCCTCTTTGACTCCTCACAGAAGGCTGCAGGAGGTCAGTTTGAGTGAATATGACCTGGAGAGGCCCAGTGTGACCCTGGTTGAAGAGAGAGAGAGGGAGAGAAGCCATCTTCATCACCATCATCATCGCTGTCAGCGGCGCAGAGACAAGAAGCACAAATCACTCGATCGAGTCGCCAGCGAGGAGCAGCCGTCCACTACAGGTGGCGATTGTAAGAATGTTTCCCTAACATTTCCATTAAGTAACCAAGCGATTAAAATGTTATTTTAAAAGTTTTAGGACTGTTTAAAATGTCCAGTTTTTATAGACGTTGATTTAACATTATTGCTTGGTTATAAAAACGTATTATCTATAATGTTTCTAAAAACGTTTCACTAACAAATTATGAATAACATTTTTGATATATCTGATATATAATGTTAAAAAACACTCCGCTAACGTTACTGCAAGAACATTTTTTGATAACTTGGAGAGAACTCCCTATAAGCTGGGTTTGGGTTACTCTAAGACTAAGTCTCTAAATTCAGTTCTCTGTTTATTATAAAGAGAAAAGGTCTGTGTTGCCCTCTAAAGCAGTTTGGTTTAGGATTTACCATGTTAAACTTTCTTTGATATAAAAGCACGACTTACAGACCTCCACAAGAAAATTGCTTTTTTGTTTTATGGCCACTTCGTGACATATCTGAGGAAGTTTGGTAACTGCACTCTGGGTAATGGGGGGGCGATACCAGCATGAGAAGTCATTTTCCTGTTATTGACTTACTACAGTACTAAGACTTCCTTTTGTTTTCCTCAACTCCTCATTCTGTTCTTTGGAAGTGCTGGAATATAAACATTAGGACAGCTGGTGTCTGAGCCTGCTGTTCATTCATCAGACAACTTTGATTGAGCTGAAATGGGGCAATACATCAGTCCACTGAAAGCTTCTTTACTTGAGTGTGTTTGTGCTCGAATTTCAAACACATCACATACAACTTCCCCTACAAGTTTTATTTCTCTGGAGTCAGAAAGATTACAACAGTAGCAAACAGCCGGGTAACCAAAAACCATTAAAATCCAAAGTTTTTTCTTTTTGTATTAATACAGTTAGCATTGATTACTCATGCTAGAATCATGATGACTTTTGCATATTCTTAAGCTCAAAGAGATCTTATATCTAATATAATTTTTTATAACTATAATTATTTTTCTGTACATCAGCAGATCCAAACACCAAATCGTTGCCTAGGGAGCGAGACCGCGGGCGCTCTCACGAGAGGAAGCACCATTCATCCTCAGCGGCAGAGAGGAACCAACGATACTACTCGTGCGATCGCTATGGCAACCACGAGCACAGTCACAGCCTGTCTGCCGGACCCAGCAGGTCCACGTCACCGGCAGACCCACATGACACGAACAGGCTTAAACAGGTCTGTCTGTTATTGTCTCTTCAAAATTTCATTCTCTAAGTTTCACACATGCTGTTTTACTCTCTCTGTGCCGTCCCTCCTCTGTTGTGTTCTAGGGAAGCAGCACAGCTGAAGGAAGTCCAATCGTTCATACCTCAGGCACCAGCACACCCTGTCGTGGGCGTAGACAGCTCCCTCAGACGCCCCAGACCCCACGGCCTGCTGTTGCCTATAAGACTGCCAACTCCTCCCCAGTCCAGCTCAACACTGCCCAGTCTACAGTGCCCTGCCCTACTCGCCTTAGTCGTGGCTTATCAGAACACGACACCCTACTCAGCGGCCACGCCCACTACCAATCCCCTGTGCCTGTCACCCGCATCTGCTCTGACCCCACTTTAGGTCCCCTTCAACAAGACTCACATTTGTCTGAAGCTGAAGATTTCCAGGATGCGTTGAGCATGTACGGTGCAGGTCACGCCCCCAGGACTGTCACCAGGGTCACCCACACGTCATCGGGCATGCTGCTCGCCCGCAGCCAGAGTGGGGTGCCCAATGGGTATCACTACTCCCTCAGAGTCAGTGCGGCTCCTGGGTCGGGCAGAGCGTCTGGAAGTTACCAGGAAAAAGAAAGAGATGGCTGGTGTTAGCATGACTTAATCTAGCATGAGATTTATCAGCTTTGCTCTTAAACTGTGGTGAGCAGTTGAGACCTGCGAGAAAGTAATTATTATAAAGGGAAAATGAGTTTTGTCAACAGTTGACACTGTTTTTCACCTGTTTGCCATCAATTTGAGCGTATGGATTTTGAAAAGGTTTTCCTGTGGCTGAGAAAGAAACAGATTTCCCTTCTCACTGCTTTCGAGAAAGCAAGATGGAAGGCTTTGTAAATTATTACGAAATTCCTGGTGCGTTTTAAACACAGTGTTGAAGGAAATAAAGAAATACTTTAGCCTCAAATCACACTTCCTACGTTTCACAAGGGTCCAGAACAGGGAGGCGATCATATGACCTGTGCTTCAGAGAAGAAGATCCAGAAACACAAGCTATAGTAAAGTTACTGGCCTGCTAATGCTGATTTACAACCTGAAAAAAAAATCTGCTCTATGTTTTCAGTTGAGAATTTTGCTTGTTAACATTATTTGCACAGGGAAAAATGATTGATAAGTCATTTGTAAAAATTTGAGGGTACGTTGACGTTCTGAGTCTTTTTCTTTCAGACTCGGTTTTCTCCCACTGAAAAGAAAAATTAAACAAGGACCAAACTGTGCTCAGCTTTCATCAGACTGCAGCGTATTAAAATCTTTTCTCAGTGTTCCATTTTGTACCTTATAAATGATAAATGTATACAATGTGAGTGTAGCTGAACATTACATAAGGTCTAAGATATACATAATATCTTCATCTTACTCTCCAGGTAAGAAACCAAGTGCCTAAACTTTGAGATTTATTGTCACACCAGTGTGATGCATTGAACAGATACTGTACTCTGTAGGTTAAATGCGACTGCTATTTGTTTTTTATTGTACTTCAGCATGTATTTCATGAATGAGATTTTGGCATTCCACAAAAAAGACTGCAGTGATGTAGGTGGATGTTAATCTTTTCAGAGCATTGATGGTTTATTGAAACGATGCAGATGATACAGATGATGTAATGATGAATTGATGATGAAATGCTGAATTGAGGACTGAGTAAGTAAATAATGATGCAGAAGGTGGAGTGTTTTGTTTGTTGCTGATGTCAGTGTTATTTTTCAGAGAGCATGTTGTGAAGTGAAGCTTTTCTCATCCAGTGTGATTGAGAAGGTAAGAAGAATTTTATAGAGGCCTCTGCACAATTTGTTATTTTCTCACAAAAGTAAAAACAGTGGGCCTTTATCTTAATGAAAAGTATGTTGCATTTTCCCGATATTAATACTGATCTAAATTAAAATTAATTTATATCTGCCCACATTTTCACAGTTTGTTGTCGAGGTGTTTATTAGATGATGATACAGTATCTCTAGGTTGTAGCTGCTGTTGACCATATTGCTAACCCCAGCCCTAAAACTGTTGCCACTTAAAACAAGTGGCAAGTTCTTTTTTCTGATGCAAGACTAAGTGTGGAAGTCCTGTGTTTGGTTTTTTAAATAGAATTGTGCACGAGACTTAAAAATTTCTTAAAAATGACACTTATATTCGCTTCTTATTCAATTAATGAATCAATTAATGTTTTAATTTGTGGGTGGAACTTAGTGAAGGGTCAGTTATGTGTAAGTGCAGGGAAATGTCGACTGTTGACGTACAGTAGGGCTATGCAACAAAGTGACACATTAAAATGGCTCCTCATTCTGTAGCTGTTACCTGCACACCACAGACTCAACCTTTATCACCAGTGGGACCAATTCTGAACTTCTACAGACGTGTAGTTCGCTAAACAAAAGTGTTGAAAAAAATCAGATGTTAATGCAAGAGTGCAAGAGAGTGTACAACATTTGATCCGTGCTGGCAAAATGATGACAATGGGAACATTTTCAAAAAGGCGTGCTTGTAATTTTAACATTCTCCATTAAAAACCTTGTGTGTACCAAATCATAAAATGATGTATGATTTGTTGCAATCGGACAAAAAAATGAATGAGCTACACCTGTCTGAAGCACCAGTCGTCAAGAAAAGAGCAAATAAAAAATAGCAAACAATGGAAAGATTTGGGAAGGCACACTTTTCAGAAAATGTACAAATAAAGATGAATTTAGATGTTTAACTGCTTTTTGGAGCATTGGGATTGCTAGATGAGAGCCTAATAAACACATTTTTGTGTAAACCTCAAATTAGACCCAAATTGACATATTTCACTTGTTTTGCCTGAAGCTTGTAATTAGCCCGTGCAAATTACATTTTGCCAGTATCACATCACATTTTGCCAGTATGGGTCACAAATAATGTAGTCGTATTAGTTAAGGTAAATGTTGATATTATAAGTGTATGCAACCTGTCGCAAAAAGTATTAACATTAACGTAAAGGCAATCCTTTCTGTTATGGTATGTGATGTCACAGTAAACTGTTTTGCGATGAAAATGGGAGATGTGCACATAATACATCTTTGACTGTCCCTTTATTTAGACATCACCCTTCCTCTTGACAGAAAAAGGAAACAAATATGCCAGGTGCCAAATTTATTACAGCATTAGTTTGTCTCATTGCTGTACTTTGTTCAGCTGGTCCATGGCTAGATCCTTGGATGATGTTCTGTTTGCATGTTATGATGATATACAGTATGTGCATGTGGGAAATTGTAAACCTTCATCCACGTTGTTCGATGACGAGTTAATTGGCTGTTGATTTTTTTAGAAACAACTTTTGATACACTTAATTTTGTTGCAAAAAGATTGTTGTACGCAGTTGGAGCATACACAGGAAGGACTTCCTCACCTGCGGTCTGTTGATGGATCTATGATGCCATATTTCTGCTTACTGATTCTTAGTCTTGTTATTTTTACCACTTGCATTTTGTATGAGAAACATCACTGAATTGAGAGACATGAAAATAAAACTTGAAAAAAAAAAAGTCTAAGCTGTCTTGTTTGGAATGAAATTGCAATTTGGTAAATGGGCAAAAATGCAATTGTCAAAACAGTTTTACTTTTACAGTGTCAGAACTTTGCATGAAAAGTTTTCATGGAATAATGCAAAATAAATGGAAAATTGTGATTTTTTTCTTCCTAAATAAGTACATTTAATTATTTAAGTTTAGGTACTACACGGTCCGATTCCGCATCTTTATAACATCGAGATGTAAATGAGTTACGGGATGCTGCTTCTCATTGGCCGGCGGCGGGGCTGTGGGCGGATCCCGCGCTCTTCACATAGTGCGTCCGGTGACGCGGAGGCGCAAAGTGCCTCACATCTCCAAACATAACGGAGATGTTCAGAGAAACTGAGTTTTATATGAATGTCCTCAGAGGATCTCATCATCTTGTGGACTTCATTCATTAAGTTCAGGACGTTAAACATGTTGCTGAGGTCTCTCTTTTTATTCACTTCAATAAGAGTCAGCATACCTGACAGTGGTTCAGAAGATGTGGAAAGCTCAGGGATGTTCCTGACAGGTGAGATGTGGAAATGTTATTGATTCTCTGGATGTTATTATATTGTAAGTTACTTTATTGATTTCACTGAGGCTAGGTCACAGACTGTTTACAGATTTATATTCATTGTATGTTGTGTATATATATGCAATTTTGTTATAAGTGCCCTGCAGTTTGTTTTACTTTTAAAGCTTTAACAGCCGTCTAATCTTTAAATAATTGTCATGCATCTTATCATAAAGATAATTGCAAGATAAAATGACAGTTGCAAGAGAAAATGCATGACAATTGTAGAAATACGTCTTTAGGACTGTTTAATTAAACCATTTTAATCATCTTAGTAATAAAAAGTAATAAAAATTGGGCGACCCAAAACAAATGTTGACAAACGAATCATATGTAATAAACACTTGTCCATATACATGTAGTTTTATCCTACAGTCATGATGGGGAACAAAAGATTTATGGATGATTTATGGATGATTTATGGATGTTTATTGTGAACAGTCCCAGTTTTCTGATAGCCAGTGTTTTCCTCTTGGAGCCGCTGTTGTTTAATAATTTTCACTACAGGAACAGGTGCAGAATGAATTATTTTACCCTCTATTTAAATCATGACATGCAGCAGTTTCGTGTGTTTCCAGGCTTTACTGAGATATACTCGCATACTAAACACTTCATCTCTGCATAAAGCCCCTCATCATTTTTTGCTGCTTTTGGCCAAACACATGTTCAACAGATTTGCGGCAGATGCGAGTGAATGAAATTAGTTCCAGAATGTTAAAGGATGCCATCACCTCTTCAAACATATGTATGACGGTTCCTCTCTTTGCATCGGGTTCTTCTGCATGACGTTTTCACTTGTACAACAACACAACAAGTTTCAGCACTGATCCACATTCATCATTAAAGGTGCTGTTGGACTTCACACTACCAATATCTGAAAGTCGAGGAAGACTTCAGAAGAAGATGTTTGGAGTTCTTGGAGTTCTTCTGTGGTCTTGCTGTGAAGGATTGTCAGAAATAGTTTGTTACCTCCTACTTTTATATCTGCATTGTGTCCATCCTTGTTTTAACGTTGTTAGTGTGGGGTGTGATCCAGCAGTGTTTATGAATAAGCCAGCAGTCACCAGTTGATTTTGTAGATGCCTGCAGTTATGCTCAAGCAGATGGGTTTGACAAATGATGCTTGCATTTTTGACTGCTGTGGTTTGACTTAAAGGGATTTTTTGTTCTGAAATGTTATTTATTAATATATTCTTGGTTTTGCAATGCCGGTAAATGTTGGCGTGCAGACAGGATAGTAATTCCCTTGGATGTGTTCCAGGCCTTTGTAATGTTGCCCAGGGCTTTGACAAAATAATCAGCTTTTTGCTTTTCTCCAATACCACCACCAGCAGTTGGTAAAATATTTTCTTTTTGCCACTTCTTAAATGCCCAGTATTTAAATCTACTACCGAAATCTAGATCACCACTCAAGTTCCCTTCTCCAGAAGTGTGGAGAGCTTCAAGAGACCCCATAATGCGGCCCTAAACAATCTTAACAAGCCACAAGGACCGTCTTTGGTACAGACATTTGTTTGCTCCCATCTTGTGAAAATTAACTTAGATGCTCTATCATTGGACACATTCAAAGACTTTTATTACATTTAGCTAATTTTCTTTTCAATCAAGCGTCTGTGATTTTTGCAAACAACCTACGCAAGGTAGGCTTAGATTTATGAGTTTGTTTTATGGTCAGGCTGACAGATGAATGGTAAAACTAGTTTATTAAAATCAGACTCCAGTTGAAGAGTAAATGTAATCACAGAGAAAATTTGTTAGAGTCAGCATACTATTAAAGATCAACAGATTGAAAAGATAATTGTTATGTAATACACATTAAACGTTTCTCCGGGTAGCTTTATATCCATCACCTGTCTCCGTGACCATCACCTGTCTCCGTGAGCTGGGTGCCAAGTTATGTAGATTTTTATACCTCTTATGCCCATGTAGTTAAACTGGCCGTGCTCACAAGGGTTCTGTTGTTCTGTTCAGTCACTAATATTTCTGACATGTGATTGCTGCCCACCATGAAAGTGTGGGACTGTGTTTAAACGATTCTTTTCACAGCTTGTCACATAGCACATACCATTTACATGAGGCGCATGTTTGCTTGGTGCTGGTTCGTGGTGCTGTGCTGTGATATCATGGGTTTTAAATGGCTGATTATGGTGAATTTTGACTATGGCTGCATTTGTTTATGATGTATTTTAGGTTGTTGTCAGAAGCTGCTTTTCAAATACTGTATTTGTGCTGTGTCGAGCTTTGCTTTGCATTTAATTTTTTAATGATCTGTTGAAATCTCTTGTCTGAAGGCTTTTGAAGCAGTGTTTTTTTTAAAGCAGATTCATTTGTTTGACTTGGATTCAGGTTTCTTCTGACACCTTTAAAGGCCCTCATATAGTTGTCAAAACCAACTGCTCAAATAAAAGTGACATGGCGTGTAAATCACTTCGGTCTTTATAGTATACATTTATTGGTGATGAGTTTCCTTATGTTTAAACCATGTTTATTTGACCTTATGCAGCGCACGCACAAAACACGCCATCTCAGTGTTTTAATAGATGTTGTGAACTTCATTTTTGATTTGTAATGTTGCAGTGTAAGAGATCATAGTTGGCTCACGCTCTTGTTTTCTATAAAACACAAGATTGTCACATGCTGGAAAATAGTGGACAATAAAAAACAAAAGTATGATAATGCTGTGACTAAGCAAAAGTAAAACAGGACCATGTGTTATTAAGCATCTGGGATGAAGGATTTTGTTTTTCAGCATCTGAAATCTGATTGGTTCTTATAGCCTCTCGTTAATAGGACTTCACCATTTGCTCAACTGCGTTACTAATCTGGCCTGTTTCCACTTACCGCAAATGTTTTGTGCCGTGCGACAGCATAACACATGAGCTAACTGAATTCAGATCGGTCCACTAAACCTGTGTTAACACCGTCCATCTCGTGACACACCTGGATTAGGAAATGATCACCATCTTACCTATCAGAGGCCAGATCTGTTTTGTATGCCTCTCTAAGCCCTCTGGATTACACTGTTTCTGAAAACACTATAGTAACATTCATGGTTTCTGTTTGTCTGAAGAATGCCAGTGACATCATGAATTTGTTTTTATGGTGGTAAAAGTGAACCTGTCAGGGTTTGTTCTTGTCCTGATGAAAGCTGATTAAAGGGTTAGCACAGTTTACTTCTGACGCCCCTGTAACACCCGCAGGCGGGTCACATCCATCATGTATTACTGCTTAAAATTGTGCTTACATGAGCTGCAGTATTATTTAACGTCAGTGTCAAACAGACTGACAGCAGGGGGATAAACTGTAAATCATAAAATAATTATAATAATAAACAGGACTGCTGGCCTTTGAGGTGGTCGTTGGATGTTAGATTTATACTTAGTCTTGATATAAATGCACTACAATTATAGCTATTTTTCGGTGGGTTCGACACGCTTGTTGATGGCTGTTTTTAGCTTGTAGACAAAGCAGCTGTTTGCCACAATGTGGTTTACTTCGTCTTTAAGTTCTGTTGTTCCAAACAGCAAAGCAGTAACTGTGGTAGTACCATGTTAAAATGAACACAAAAACACCAACATTATTTAAACATCTTGACTAATCGGAAAAGCTGGGACACATTAAAGCTTGTGTACATTAGCAGGCCCTCTGCTTTCTTTAGATTGTTATTTCGTCATGCGCTTCGATTCTCCACAAATGTGGCTCTTGCAAGTAACATTCTGTGTTGTAAACACAACTGAAAGCTTCAGTGGATTTCAGCATCCAGGCAGAAGAAAAAACTCAGACGTCCAGGAAAACAGGTGGAGTGTGTTAGAAGCAGTGCCTGTCTGCTGGCCGGCTGACAGGAGCAGACCTGCTGTACATTTGGTTGTAATGGTACTTTTGGCACGGTTTCACCATGAGGGAAACCCAAAAACTTTCTCAGTTTTGTCATTTATCTTTCAGAGAAGTTGTGTGTAAAGGTGGGGCAGCATTGCTGCTTGTATTTCGCATTAAACGTGTTCTGAATGATCTCATGTTATTCGTGGGTGCTCAGACATGCATGCACGGGGCTGCTTGGCTTAACATGCATCTGTTTCAGCCGGTACTTGTCAGTTATTCATCAATGACATTACCAAAGTCACTCTGGGAAAATAAACATCCCCTTAATACATGGGGGTTGAATTGGCACGCACTGTTTAAAGAACTTCAGATTATGCTTTGCATCGCCAATAGTGCGTTTATTTATTTCCAGTCCTGGATGCTGTTTACTATAGTACTATATAGCTTGTCATGTAGCCCTGGCTGCTTTGAATCCACCATGTTTCCTCTCCTGCCTTTCTTCCTTCTTCAAAGTAAGTTTAGATCTTGGGGTGTCTGCCTGTGTCAAATCTGTCTGATCTCGCTGCTTGACTAGTCTTGATTAATGGCAGACTTTCTAGTGAGCAAGCTCAGGTCGTCTTTGAAGGCTGCTTCTGGAGCTCAGACGTTTGTTACACCTATATTTGTTTTCTTGTTCTATCTCCGTATGTTCCTTGTTTGTTTCTGGGTCTTGTACTGTGAAGCAGCCCTCAACTTGGCATGTCTTGAAAACAGTCTGGGAACATGTTTGGCTGCTGAAGTTTGGCTTTATCACTAGACGTATGCAAATGCATAGTTTGACAGGCAAGTAGGACGATTAAGACTGAATGCAATAATTGGATGACCATTTTATGGTCCTGCCCATTCCACAGATTATATATTTATATAGGGATATATTTAGACAACTTATTGCCTTCTCTGCCTGTAAATCGTGAGAATGAATCAGGCAGTCACTCAATTGACACATTTTTTAAATTTAGTAACATAAATGATTAGCCTACATCGTGTGTGTGCCTGTATGACAGATTACAGTATAAGAAAGGCATGTGTTATATCAGCAATAACTGCATATTTTGGACCCCATATTTCTCTTCATGGTTTTCTTTCTTTCTTAGGCAGCCATGACGTAAGTGCCTTCAGTCTAAGGTTTGTGGTTTAATAGAGGGTTGTGTGTTATTGTTTCTGATTGGTTTAAAGCCTGTCAATGCACAGATGCTTTGGCCAAGAGAGACGCTTCCCTTTCAGCTAGTTATGTCTGGGTCCATGCTTGCGTTTGGCCTCCGAAGGTCTCGGTTTGAGGCTGGTGAGGTTGTAGAATGTAGGGTAAAACCCTGTAAAATCTTTACAAGAGCTTTTTACAAGCCACTAAATGGCCATGTTGGAGACATTTCTGGTGTTGTCTTGCCCTTTTAGTGTCCGTTTACATGATCAGGGTGGCCTGAATATCACAGAAAAACAATGTTTGTTGAGAACAAAGTGTATTCATGGATGCTGTCAGTGTTATCTTGAATAATGAAGGTAAGATCTAGAAAGCCAGCAGTTTTAGTGTGTTCCTATAGCTCAACTAGAAGAGCATTGCATTAGCATCCCAAATAGGTGTGGGTTCGATTCCTGGGGTGAACATACACTAGTTTAATGTATACCTTGAATGGACTGTAAGTCACTTTGGATAAAAGCATTTGCCAAAGGCATCAATGCTGAGGTGAATGATGCCTTGGGAAAATTGTCTTTATGACCTGATTGCGGAGTACTGGTATAACTAACAAATATTGTTACTGTTTCTATGACTATTTTTATACAGCATTAAATCAGGGGGCCTAAAGGTAAAATTCAACATTTTAATCATTTCTACCCCAAAGAGGCACTTATTGGCTTTTCTGCTGATGTTTTTAAAGCTGTAACATTATAGTTCTGTCTTCCTCCAGTGCCCTGCGTGTCATAGTTTTCTGCATGTTCACACAAATACCCTCTCACTGAGATATTTTTCTTGGACTTTCCAACGTCTCGTAATAGTGCTATTATTCAATCAAAGTTAAATAATTCTCTCATCTTTGCCCTAAAATATTAATAAGTATGTCTGCACCTTTTTCCTAAACCTTAAAGATAAAACCAGCTACTTCCAGCCTAAACCAGCTAAGACCAGCCAACCTGCTTAGACTGGTTTTATCTTTTTTTTCTTCAGTAGGGTATACATTGTAAGCTACAAAAATATTCCTTAAATTATCCCTAAAGCAGCTGCTAGTCTTTTTGTTTACGATTCGGCTGATACAGGTTATATCACGTTATATCACAAAACCAATGACATCTGTAGCTCACTGCTGTCCTACAAACAAACTAACCTTTGTGTTAGATTTCAAATGACAGGTCTAAAATCCCAGACCTCTGATGAGTGTGACGTGATTTTGACATTCTGCAGTGTTTTCTATGTTGTGCGTTTGTGTTTGTGTCTGTGCATTGTTCAGTCACAATGAATATTCAGACGTTTCCTCTGCTCAGCTTCTTGCAGGCGTCTCTAACATCAGGGGTCTGCTGCAAACTTCTGTTCTGTAAACAGATACAGTAGTTCTTGTGATTGCATTATAAAACAGAAAGGCTCTGCGGATGTTAAAGGTTCTTTATGAAACCATACAGTCAAAAATGGCTCTTCTATGGCATTGTGAAGGTTAGTTTTCCAGGAATTGCAGGGATAATATAGACGTAAGCATCTGTGTTGCTGCAGAGGTTGTTTCTGTATCCTTTGAAGTCCCAGGGTTGTTAAATGAAGCACTTTGTGTTATAATGTAGCAGTGTGTGCTGCTTTTTTGCTGGACGATTGTGTTTTGATGCTCTAACTAGCTCCAGATCCATAATCTCCGTATATAGAAGCCATCCGTGCACACTATAGAAACAAAATTTGTTTTGCATGAAGTTCTGTATTCTTGTATATGCCAAAGAGCTTTGAAATAATTTATAAAACAACTCTGCTGGAATAATTGAAAGGAATCAAACAAATCAGCAAGGGGCCAATAGATCCGTTAATTTAGGCTATATAACGCTGCCTTACGTAATCAGAAACACGCGGTTCCTTTCAAATCTTGCCAAATGATTTGAATGACATGAGGTTTTGACATAGGCTGCTCGGTCGGTCGGTTTTTACAGCTATCGAGGGTGTGATGTCCTGCGTGCTCTTGTGAAAAGTAATGGGTAGAGGATCCTGCATGCGAGAAGAGTGGACAGAAATATCCCTTCGAGGCAGATGGTATTTCCATTTAATGAAATGTGTGAAACTTGTCTCATGAGAGCAGAACATTTAGGGAATTTGCAGCCGGCCCTTGAAAGCCATCACTGCAAAGCTCCAGTCGCATGGGAACAATACGACCCCTGACCTCTCACCTGCCTCTCAGAACATGAGCTGTATGTCTGGTTTCTCATCCAGATATCTCCTCTGAGAGCTTTCAAGGAGTCCATCAATCCAGTGTTGGTGAAGCGGTTTTAACCCTTTCTCATCTGCATGGTCCAAATGAGACCTCGCTCAGCTTCTCATATGCACCTCATGTATTTATTGTTTTGCTCGTAAGGGATTTGTGTTTATGCCTCACTAAGCTGTCATGCTGTCCAGCTGTAAGCTGGCATCCCTAGAGTGAGTCTAGGAAAAGAGTCATAGACATATTTTACCACCAGTGCCATTCTTCTACCTTTAAATTATTTCACCATCTCATTGTCTATACTGTCACGTTTCTTCCACAGTCTTTTTCTGCACTTTGATGAGGATTTTTTTTCCTGTTTTGGGGTTTTTTCTCTCTCGTCCTCTCCAAGCAGTCCGTCCACCTCTGTACTGTGGAAAAGAGTTGCACATTTGCCCCCAAAAGTTGTTTGCCTCTAGCATTCGATGGGACAGCATATGTGAGTGAGCAGAAGGGTTTTTGCTGGAGGGTTAAAGGGATGAAGAGCAATTCATTTAGGATGCAATTATGTCTTTTCATGCATGTCTTGGAAAACAATATTGTGATGTTATGGCTTCCATATAGAAGCTTTTTGAGATGCTGTACTTATTTGCATAATTGCTTAAAGAAACCCAAACGATCTTTATCTAAGTAGTTCTTCAATGTTTGATTGTTTATGGTCCTCATGCATCAATGTTTAATGTCACTGGTTCTTACAGGGTTGCTCACCTTTGGTGGTGTCCTCAGGGTACGTCAGGAGTTTACGAGCAAACGCGCTTTGAGTGCATCTGGTTTATGTTTTTTGTGTGATGTCATTTTTGTGTCTTCTGAAATTGAGGGAAAATACACATGTCATTTTGTTTGAGTGAACTTAGTTAGCAGTTGTTTGACCCTAACCTCTCCTGAGGCGAGAAGTATTTTTTTTTCTCTTACTTTGTTCTTTTACTTTCTTTTCATCTTCATTCTTCAGTGTTTACTGAAAAGCGCCCCCTTGTTTAAAGCTCTCTTCACTCTCAGATTTCTCTTGCTTCAGTCACTTTAGATCTTAATATCTGTAATGTCCTTGTGTTTCTAGCTTTCATTTACATCTGCACTGGAACCCAGAATTTCTGGATCTTTCTGATAGTCTCAGAAAAAGTTCTTAACCAACAAAAATCACTGTTTCATGTTTGGTTTTCTTAGACTTGCGATCCTCTTTGGATATTGTTATAGAATCATGTTGAATCATCACATATGTATCACAGTGTATTGTATTATAGCATAAGGCTGATAACAGGACGAGCCTGTTATAAAATCACATGCTCTTTTCCACAGCTAAAGTTTGGATGTCTTCTGCTGAATTAAGCATACAATGTAGTGAGGTAATATGCCTATGTAGCACACTACTGTTGGAGCCGTGTAGTTGCATACTATCTTCAGTCACTCTGAAACAGTCGCGTGTGTTAGACTCTTGTTGTGCTGAGGTTGATTTGTTAATCAGGCCTGCACTCCAAGCCAAATGTTTCTCAGGCTTTAAGCTTGCTGTAATGGATCAGTTCACTCAGAGTAAACCGGTCGCCCTGCCAAACACACACGCAGCTGCACAACATGGTGCCATGATCATATAACCCCCCCAATCCATTAGCCAGACCAGGTGTGTTTTAGAAGTGCTCACTGCCACCCTCTCCATGTTTGATTAAATGCAGAATTCAGTGTGATTTATTGGTGCCATGTTGCACAATACTGCGCTCTAAACACAAGCCACACAACGTACACATAAACATAATCACACACAGCATAACTGTGCCCTCTGTAAAATAAGACCCTTAGCACCCACAGGAAATGAGCATGTTAAAGAGGGAGCACAATGGCAGGCACTATGGGCTATAACTGCAATATTTAGGACCAGCTGACTTGTTATGACCCTCTTAACATTTAATGAAAGAACTGAACAGGTCTGTTTCTCTGTACTGATTACCTGATGAGCGACTGCTCTCACACAGGCTTACACTCAGAGCTGTTGAGGCCTCGGCAGAGCTGATGATTAATACTGGAAAAATGCCGACCGTATAAGAGCACACAGGCATCCCGGTCTTTTTGTTTACCTACAGGACATTCATCTGTACCTGCTGATTTATCCATAGCAGATGTTTCTGGATCCCATTATGTGATCTGTGTTAGGCTAAAAGTGTGGTCACCCTAGGCTTAAACATGCTAAAGCATTTTGCACCCCTTAACGAATTTAAGCAACAGGATATGATGTCACACTCTAAAGGTTTTTCAATAAATTCACAATGTTCAAATATTCGTTGTTAAATTGACTATGTTTTCTTGATTTTGATTGGTTGACAGAACAAATTGATCTTCTAGATCATCTATGGCAGGTGGCCAATCACAGCAATGCGTCTGTAACTCAGGAGAGTGACAGATCTCCAGTTCTGCATGTGGGCCTGTACTCCACCCTCTCTGTACCACTACACCAGGTGTTTGGACACAGGTACACACACTCACCATCCACTGACCTAAGAAGCGTTATAAAAAAGTACTTGCAGTAACATTACAACCTCACTCTGTCTCAGGTTTGCTGATGAGTTCAGTTTGCTGCTGCGTCTGCGCAGCTCTCAGTCTGTGGACCGCAGTGTGGTGACCTTCATGTGCCTGGACGGACACATTGTACTGCAGGTCCGCATCAGTGCCCACACCTTCACCTTCATCAGTACCCAGCAGCGTCACTACGAGTGAGTCTTCAGCAAAAGATTCATCTAAGTGGATTCTGTTACATGAAAACATCTGTTTATTTTCTTCTGCACCTCTTATTCTCTTTATATGAAGTGTCATTGAACTTTGTGATAACAAAACTTCCTCTCCTTAATTCTTATGTCATCAAGTAATACATTTTGGCCAATTCCTAAATTGAACCACAAGCACAGACAAACCCGCTGTGTGGTCGTAAGATTTGAGAAGCAGTCCAATGTCTTAAATATAGCATTGTGTTATTAAAGGCAAGCTTTACGGTTGAGGTATATAAATGAGGCATGAATTGTACCTCACAGCTTTTCAGAACTAATATTTGGAACTGCTGATTAATTACTCACCTGAAGGACAAAATAAATGGCAGTTTTGTGCCGACACTTCGCCTGTTTGTCATTCCCATTAATCATGGGGTGACATTTTTGTATTATAATGTTCATTCTGTGTTCTGTCAGGGTTTTTTTTAGTTTCAAACATGAATCATGTTGATGCACAGACAGAAAGTGTCGACTATATAAATGCTATATAAATGTGTTTACAGGTACTCTTCCAGGTTCTGCTACACATGGACTCTCCTGAATCTCCTCTTTTGGTGTTTCAAAGAATTATTCCATGAATGAAAATGTTGTCGTCATTTATTTGCCCTCATGTTGTTACAAACCTGTATGACTTTCTTCCTTTCAGCAAAACAGTTTTTAAGAATTGTACAGGTTCTTTGTCTTTCAATACAACTACAATGAATGGAGCTGAACTTAAGCAAGGAAAAATCGAACATATCCCTAGTCAAAATGCATTTGGAAGTAAATTATTAGAATTTGTATTTGTAAACTATTCCTTTAACCTGCAGTTTGTCCAGCTGTTTTCTCTGTGAAGAAAACGAAATAAACAATTTTTCCAAACCCGTCTGTTGTTTCCAGGTTTCCTGTGGGAGTTCTGTCTGATGGTGACTGGCATAACGTGGCTCTCAGCGTCTCCACAGGCCGTTTGGCTCTGTATGTGGATTGTTCCATGGTGGAGAGTGTGGACTGGACCTACAGAATTGGTCTGGAGATCTCCACAGATGGTCTGGTGATGGTGGGAGGAATCGTTGAGGGATTCGAGACCCCTTTTGAGGTCAGGATGTAAATTTGCAGTGAAGTGTCTATCCAGGATGGAAACAGTCTCTAATCCTTCATCTCACCACCTCTCAGCGTGACATGTAAATACATATCCGGAACAGTCCCCCACTGACAGTTAAATCCAAAGTCAAGTTTGTGGAGGATCTCTCGGTCTATAGGAGTTGCTATACACATCCTAAAAGCTGCGCTTACACTTCCAGATGGAATGTCCATTGCATTGCTGACAAACAGACAGAGATTTAATGTTTTCAATTACTTTTTTTTACAGTCTGTCAGCACTGAATCTTACATAAATGATATTTATTGGATTTATTGTTTTGTTCAAAAATATAAATGAAACGGTATAATTTGCATTTTTGTTTGCTGACAGTTTTAAAACTAGTTCCATGTAGCATTCTTTTGACTGCATGTAACATGCAGTTGTCACTACCCTAAATTCAATAATAAAACTCTGAAGAGGCTCTCGAGGGGATTATTTTGGCCTTTTGAAACTGTTGAAGTTCTTCGTTATGCCGAAGCACATACGTTTAAACACGTTTCAATAGTGTTAAAAGGGGCAGGAGCTTGGTTTGGACAGGGTTTTGAGTGATTAAATGGGGAAAGTAAATACAGCGTGAGGTCCAGTCTGCGTCTCAGTCTGGCATCATAGAATCCCAGAATTCCCTTTGCATACTCGCACACTGAACTCAGTCATGGGGTGACATTGTGAGGCGTACATTTTGAACACGTTCCACAATTCACTCAAGGTCATTTGGTAACAATTTATAGTGACGCATTTAAAACGGAAAGCCACAAGCCTCTGTACCGCCATCTCTGTTTGAAACATAAAACTGCAGGTTACTTTACATACTGTTGTGAAGCCACTGACATTTCCCAGGAAAATCAGACGTGACAGTGTAAATTATAAATGATTATTATAAACTCACCGTTGTGAATTGGGGTGAGGTACGGAGATGAACACAGTTCACGTGTTGAACACTGATCTGTCACGCACTTGCTCAGTAACTGATTTTTGTTCATTTTTAACCCAAAAAAAAGTGATGGATTGCAAATTTAATAATTAAATTAAAAATTTAATAGAAATTTAATAATATTTCATCTAATACTTAACAGATAGTAAAGATAGTTCTTGTACAGTTAATGTTGATGCATATAAATGTTCACACATGCATATACCTAAACTGTTTATTTAAAAAAATACTTTTTAACAGACCTCTTGTTTATAATCATGCATGCATGCTTACAGTTTTGTGGAGCCATATGGGCTGCGTGTGTATATTTGTACAGGTGTAATGTGGTTTCATTGGTCTCTGCAGGGCGATCTGATGCAGGTGATGTTTCTGATGGGAGATCCAGATGCAGCTGGGGATCAGTGTAGCGGAACAGGAATCAAACCACCTCTCTCTCCACGCATACACATTCAGGAAGTGAGCGAGCTATACTGTACTGTACTGTGTGTGTCTGTCCACGCAGTAAAGAAGCTTTTTAATCCGTAAAGGTAGGGTAGGCAATTTCAGAGAGGTTGGCAATAGCTACCTAGCTTTGAAAGCATAAGATCCCACCCTCCATTTAGAGCTCTCTCCAAAGCCACTCCTCCTCCACACATGAATGCATGCATAGTTTGACAGGCATGAAGGACATTCTTATCATTGCATTTGGACCAAATAAAAAGATTGGATGAACATTTTCTGCCAACCATTGCATATACATACATACATAAATATATATTTAGACCAGTGATTGCTATCAGGATGTGAAGAAACTTTCATCCAGCATAACAAAAAATGCTTCTGAAGAAAATCGCCTGCCCTGCCTTTAACTATGTGAAACAGCTATTCTACACTGCATTTGTAGACAAAATTAGGGCATAAAATAGCAAAGACAATGGCTGAAAATTACATTGTATTTTATGCCACTGCAGTTTGTTAATTTCCTCTCTGCATCTGTGTAACTCTCTTTAATTCCATCTATATTTTTTCTCCTTTTGTCTCTTTCCAGGAGCTCCTGTTGTCCTCAAATGACCTAGAGGACTTATTAGAGACAGCCGAAGACAGTGACCCCATTCAGGCAAAACTGACTGTGAGTAGCTGGAGTAAAAAACTCCATAGTTTTAAAAAGGAATAGTTCACTGAAAAATGAAAATTTCCTCAAATCTGTACCAAGCTAACAATTTTAGGTTGTGAGAATGTGTACATAATGTTTCCATTAAGTAACAAAAATGTTCAAAACATTTATGTTAAAAAGTCCATTTTTTACATGTTTTATATAGATGTTGCATTAATATTATTGCTTGGTTGTAAAAACATTATTCAAACATTTTTTAACTCCGTAACTTTTAAAGCGTTCCACCGACTACTTAGATCTGTTAGCTGGGTATAACCTTTGTTTCACGGAAAACAGAAGAGGATATTTTGCAGAATGTTCAGTGTTCTGTTATTCATTCAATGAAAAAGTGCCACTGGGGCCACCAAACTTCACAAATGTTAAATAAACAAATACACATATGGTTCTTTTAACAGTTATTTTTTGGCCTTAACAATCTCAGCCCCCATAATGAAAAGAGCACTCTGAACTTTTTGCAATATATCTTACAATAAAAACCATAGTTTGTCTGACAGGTGAGTAAATGATAATCAAATTTGTAAAAGTATTCCTTTAAAAATACAGTGTAGACGTAATATAGTTGAGCAACCAAAGTTAAGAAATTCAGAAAATATTGATTTAAGATTTGCTCAGTCCTGTCTGATCTGGGCATATCTTGGCATGTTTCGGAGTTTATTTGCATGATTTACAGGCTGTTGCTACAGATGATGTCAGTAAAAGCATTCCTGTCAGTGAATCTTTTATACATTTTATTTTGATTACACGTGGTGTTTAATGTTGAGTTAAATACCTGGATTTATGTCCTGAAGCATTACTTGTAACAATTAAATTATTGCTTACCATACATTACAACAAAGAAATGTTTAAAGGATCATTTAAAATCATGTCTCCTGTCAGGTGTTGCTTGTTTTTTAATGTATTTATATACATTTGCAGTCTGTGATTTTTGTCTGTGAACTGTGAGAAACAAATAAAGCATTCCTGCTAGAAAAAAAGACCACAGTGTATCTGGACTCATACCAAAAGAGTTGCAGTTCTTCTCTGTTAAGCCGACCTGATCTGGTGTGTGGTGTAACTGAGCTACACCAGCCCTGATGGAGCTCACGCATGGCCCTGATGAACCGCAGTGTGTGTTTGACAGCTGTGAGCTTTTGGGTTGATGGATTCAGGGTCATTATGGGCCGTGACCCAGCTCTGGAAACTGCAGCTATGAATATTAATGGACTCCGTATTCCATCAGATCTAAAACCAAAAATTTCTTTCAACAAACACAGCCCAGGGTGTTTAAACATCCCACGGTCAATCACCTGTGTTTCATTAAGTTTTCTCAAGAAGCTGACAGATTTCAAAGACTGAAAAGGACTAATCTTTTTTGAAATAACCTGTTTTATTTCTCCTGATTCTGCCTGTCTTGAAACTCTTGGACTGAGAACTTTCTGTGGTGTTTCTCTTTGATGTCTCTGTCCGTTCTGGTTTGCCAGTCACCGGTGCAAATTGTCCCAGTGGAATAGATTAATAAGAAACATCTGGCTTTCTCCAAACTCTTTAACATAATCAAAGGTCAGAGGTCATGACACGCCACATGCCAGAATCGAATCCACCTATGTGACAATGACAGCTGAAGATAACCAATAAGCCATGGCTCTGTTGAGACATGGAGTTTTAAGCGTTTGTTTGACCCAGCGGACAGTGTGTGTGTTTGGTTATTTTTTGTTGGAGGGACTGTTGTGACAGCAGTGAGGGAGTGTACAGTATAATTAAAAATCTGTTTGTTTAGAATAGCTTCACTCTTCCCGTAATTTTTGCTTGACACTGTAATTGATTCTGCAGTAAACGTCTGTTCGGGTTGGAGTGAATACTCCTTTAGGGAAGTATCAGAATTACTCACACTGGCTGTGAGGAACTGAACAGCTCAAGGCATGCCTTTGAACTTGGCTGTTTGAGTGTTAAGTAACAGGCGTAAGACGACTTTCATATCTGTGTTCAAGAGTAATTTATTTGTTCACGGATAAATGTGTTGACATGCATTGGCGACTTCTTAAACAATAAAACCTCCATTTCACCACCTTAAACAAACCGCCACCTCCATTCAGTGTTTTTCTGAAGATTTTTGTTGAGATGCTGATTTTTCAGTTCAGTTTTTACAGTTCAGAGTTTACAGTAGGTCCAGCTTATTATGTCAGTGCCCAGAGGAAAAATCACCTATGTCATTTTTCTTTAGATGACTCTCAAAGGGAAGCATCACCACAATTGCTCACAAAAAATGCAAATGTTATAATTTGGCACATAACTTGATATTTGTGTTATATGATATGATATGTGGGTTTGATTCCCATCAAACAGCATTCTGGTCTGATGTGTTGTTGGAATGCACTGTAAGTCACTTCTGATGAAAGTGTGTAACAAATGCATAAATGTTTTAATCCTGTGATATTGACTGTTCTTCTGTCCCTCAATGCTTTCTCCCTTATTTTAAAACCAGCAAGATTCCACAAAGACACACACACACATACATGCAAAGATTGAGATAAGCTTATGGATCAGTTGCCATGCCACCTTGTATAAATAAATGTAAAGGTTATGAGCTTATGAACACAACTGTCATCACAGTATTAATGGTATCTATACTGTAAGTTGTTTTTATATATTACCTTCTCATTCTTTAATAATGCCTCATGAGACCAAGTACCATATCTCAGGATGATCATCACATTGTAGTACAGGCTGATTAACATTAAGACATATATTCATCTTTGGCACAAAGATGCTGTACGTGCAGAAATACAGGCCGATCACACATTACTGTATCAGCTTCCTGTGAGATCCTCACAACAGAGTTCTTGTATTCTGAAATGAGTAAAGGGCTCTATGAACGAGTGATGAGCTCCCTGAGTGCCGCATTTCTGCCCACTAATCCCGGTGTGTGTTCATGATTTGCAATGTGTGTGTTCACAACTGGATGAGTGCACAACTGGAAGAGTGTGGATGAAAGAAGATGCAGAAGACAAATTCTGAGTATGGGGCACCATACCTAGCTTGCACGTCACTTCACATCCCACCACACTGAGGGAGTGCAAAGAACTACAGCTATAAACAAGTTTGTAATGAATTAAATCTCTACTTGTTTGTATTAGAGTGAAAAATTGTATGGTTCTTTTTATGAATGTCATAATGGCAATTAGCAATTATGATTATGGGGACTTTGGCCCTGTCACAGCTCAGCTGTGCAAACTGTTACAGAGGTTAAAAAATGTTCCTTTTCTTGGAGAGTGTGATTATATATCATTGTGCTGGCGTCTGTATCTCGCTGTCTCTGTGCCATTGAGCAATCACAGACTGTTGCTATTGGCTATAGAGCTCCGCTCGCTCTAATTATCAGTTGTGAGTCAGTAATTTAGTACCGGCTGTCCCGAACCCCCAATAAATCAAACACCGTAAATGCAAAGTGATTGTGTCATGCAGAGATATTACTCTCTCATTCCCTCTGTCTTCTACTTCTGTCCATAGACAGAGAGAGATGGATGGATGGATGGATGGATGGATAGATGGATGGATGGACAGAAAGAGAGAGAGACAGATGGATGGATTTATGTACAGAAAGAGAGAGTGAGATATGGATAGATGAACAGACAGAAAGAGAGGGAGATGAATAGATGGACAGACAGACAGAAAGAGAGAGAGAGACAGATAGATAGATGATGGGTGATAGAGGTCTTGTCAACACCGCATTTCAAACACACTCATGAGTTTCCTGCAGATCTAGAGCTCGCGGTGGGGTTTTCTGGAAGCAATTACCCTCTTCACTTTGATAATGGGTTGTTTGGGACTCTTGCGAGAGATTTCCACTCAGTGTATTTCGGAGGAATCTGCACATTGCTGTGGAGTTGAGGTCATGTTTTCTGTGTTTGGAGAAGTCTAATGATAGTCGCTTTTTTTTCCCCTTTAAATTTTTTTTTAATAAAAAAAATTCCCCCAACAAACAAAAAAAAAAAAAAAAATTTTTAAAATATTTTTTTTTTTTTTTTTTTTTTTTTTTTTTTTTTTTTTTTTTTTTTTTTTTGTAAAAGTCTTAGGCACATTAGTATTTTCATACCCACAAATTTTAACAAGTTATTTATATCTTTTGTTGTTGTGTCAGTAGAAACTAAAAAAAAAAATTTCCAAAAAATTTTTTTTCCCTTTTTTTTTTATTATTTTGTGTGTTTTTAAAAAAAAAGGAGGCTGACAACAGCCAGTGCTCCACAGAGAGATCTGATCTCACAATCATCGAGTCTGTCTGTGATTACATTATGAACCAACAGAAAAAACTGAGACAGACTAAATCCAGATAAAAAACTGTGGCAGCGTCTCAAAGACACTTGAAGAAAAAGCTACAGTGCTATGAAAAGTTTTAGCCACTTGTTTAAAAATGCTGTAAAGTGGGGATGCTTTCAAAAATAATGTCATAAATAGATTTTATTTATCAATTAACTTCTAATAACTAAATCAAATAAATATTTTGTGTGAACACCCTTTGGTTAAAACCTCTTTTGTCCTTGGTAAACATGCACATAGCTTTTCAGGTAGCTTTGCAGGCAGGTTTCTTCAAGCGTTGTTGGTGGAACGTTTTAAAAACATTACAGAATTAAAAATGCTTGCATAACATTTTTATAACCAAACAGTAACGTTTATACAACACCTTAATGGAGATGTTAGGGAAATGTTCTTACAAGCTAAAATTGTTAGCTGGGTAGTGTTTGGATTTCCTGTAGGCTTATTTGTCCCTGTTAATTTAGTAGTAATTGCATGGAGGCTATTGTTTCTGTGAATGCTTTTCTCCTCTGACAAGCATGTAATTACTTGTATCTGGACAGTACAAGTGTTTCATCCACTTACAAGCACAAGAACACACACTCACACACCAGCTCAGTTTACCCTGAGGCCACAGTCAAACAGGTGTCTCATTTTGTGTGTGTATAGAAGTGTATGCATGTGTGTGTGTAATGTGTGTGGAAGTGTGGGTGGATAAAGAGTTTGTGGGTGTGTTTGTGCATTTTGCATGTATTTTACTGGTCTACCTGTGAGTTCTGCTGCATTTTATTGTGGGTGATGTGCGAGTGGCAGAGTGAGTGAGTGTGTGTGTGTGTGTGTGTTTGTACCATCATGAGGATCTCAATGTGTTTGCTGGGTTGGATTTTGTTGGATTTAATGAGATTTGGAGTGCAAGGTCAGAGGATTTACAATCCAAAGGTATGGGCAATCCTTTTCAAATACCCTTTTCCTTTTCTTTTGCAAAACTGTCCTTGCAAATCACATACAATGCTAGAAGTAATCCACTATTGCTGTCTAAAAATAATAGAGGTTTGGTTCTGTCCACTAACCTGGCATGGCAGTCTTTTATTGAATGCCTTATAAAGATCCACTTTGGTGGATGTTTGTGCTGCAAACTGTGGTTTGGTTCAAATGTGAGAGGTCACAGTGGTTTTGGTTTATATGTGGAAACTCCATTTACACTCAGCTGGTTTAATCCAGATCACCATGAAGACTGGGTTCATGTCTTGTTTCAGACTGTAGATTTGAACTATTTTTGACATTTATTAGTTATTTTATACTATAACATTTTATACTATAACATTTTGAACTATATTTACCTTATATAATTCTTTTTGCGGACACGTCCTGATCCCAACTGGCTCTCAAACTGGTACTCAGGGTAACAATGGGAGTACACAGACTTTTTTATTTAAAGACTGAACATTGAAATAACTGTGAGTTTAAAATTTCTTGGTGACAGAAAAACAACAGCTGTGGCAAGACTAAAATATGATAGAAGAGGCAGATAAATTAATTAGGCTGTTTTTTGAAGCTGTGATTGGTTTTGTGTTTTCTTAATATTGATTTTTGCGTCTAACTAACCTCTTTTCTCCATATTAAACTTTTACTTTTTTTTTCAACTAAAATTTTTTGTTCACAGTCCAGGAAATTCTATGAGTATGAGAAGTGACGCTGTATTGTGTCAGTCAAAGCACAAGATACAACCGGTTTGACATTGCCCATGTAAATACCTGTGTCTCTGTGATAGATTTACAGAGTCTTTCAAATCAAATGGTGTATGGTTGTGTGCGTGACTATTTATTTGAATTACTTTTTTTAGATGTTGCACTTTTTAGACATTTAGACACTGACCAAATACACTGGATGCAAATTTGTATCTTGCAGTAATGAAGTTTAATCATAGGCAATATTTGCATATGTGCTTTTATTATCACAAGTGATGGTTTCCTGGCATGTAGACACGCGTGTAGACTATCTTTGTCTGCTAAGCCTGAAGGTACATCTCCTATTTTCCTATTTTTCTCCCACAGATCTATCATCTGTCAGTGAATGTTCATGTTTCAGTAACAGATTTTAAATCTTAAAGTCTTAAAGGGACAGTTCACCCAAAAAGAATCATTTTTTCATCAGATTTTATTTTTCCATTCATCACAAAAACGGAAATCTTCGTGACTTACACCATCAGTCTCTTTTTGCTTTCATGTATTCATTCAAAATGTTTTTCAAGCTAACACTTTTAGGTTTTAAGAACGTTCCCTAATGTTCTCATTAAATAACAAAAACATTAAAAGTCCAGTTTTGTAGATGTTATATAACATTATTTGCAAGCATGTTTTGTGGTGGACCTGTTTGCAGGAAGCCCCCTGGTGGTCAGATGGTGTTATAGCAGATATTGACTGTGAGCTGTTCTTTACTGGCTGACTGGCACTTAATGTGAGTCAGTATGATCAGACCTCCTTTGGCTATTAGAGTGATATCAGGTTAACAGCAGGGAGGTAAGCTGGAAGACATCCCTCCGCAGACAGGTGGAGATCAAGTGTCAGTATATCAGCCACAGAAAAAAACATTGTTAACTGTAGTTTTAAGCCAGTCTGCTTTTACTCCAGTCTCCTTCTTTCAAAAACCTCTTCCATCTAACCTTCACTGACACTCTGATCTTAAAGCGATAGGTCATCTAAAAATGAAAATGATGTCTTCATTTACTAACCCTCATGTCATTCTTCTGTGTACTAAAAGATACATTTTGTTTAATAATGGGGGTGTTTTTTCAGTTCAGTGACAGTATATGGGGACTTTTATGTGTCCATAACATTCTGCCTGTGAGTAAGGGTGAGTAAATGATAAATGGAATTTAATTTCTGTGTGACGTATCCCTTTAACAACTAATGAACAGGCTTCCCTATAAGCCAAGGAACGTCATTTAAATATTTTTTTTAATTCTGGAATGTTCTTAAAATGTTCCACTAACTAACATATATGATTTTGATTATTTGATATATTATTTAAAAATATTTGACTAACTAATATGGTTTTAGTACAATTTTTTTTTATCTGTGACTTTATCCCTCTCACTTTCTGACTGTCTGTTGTTGTAGATGCTGGCAATTTCTAGAGCACATGACACAGATAAACATAAAGCAACAAGACAGAAACACGGCAGCTTTTAATTATGTTTCAGTTTAATGTGTCATACTGATATACAGCAATAATCCTTTGACACAGTGATGGGAGTGTTTTATCACAGGGCAGTTTTCCATTTCCCATCTCATTCCAAAACAAGCCGGATCATCTGCATTCCAGACTGTGTCTTTTCCTCTGTCCTCTCTCTCAATGTCAGTCTAAGAATTGAGATTATTCAATAAACTCTGTTTATTTTGTTCCATCATCACTTCATCTAATGTGTGCTGCTGTTCCAGGAACATTCAAATTGTACATTTTTGGATGTTGTATTAATGTTTGTTGTTAACATTGTTTAAACATTTTTTAATTCTGTAACTTCTTAAAATGTTCCCCTAACAACCAAAGAATAACAACTTTGATACTGTTTATATGATATATATGGTTAAAAAAAACATTCCACTAATGTTTCTGCAAGAATGTTTTTGATAACATTGAGAGAACTTGAGGGAACATTGGCCAATGTTCTGTGAACATTCACTGTTAGGTGGGAATAAATTGATTATTGTTTTTTTTTTATTGATGTTACAAGATGGCTTATGGATAAATATTATTTATCTGCCTGAGGTTACAGCTCCCTTGTGTTTACCTCAGTGTCTGTTAGTAGTGGCAACATCAAAACCGTATGTTACACTGTTTAACAGAGTAGAGGACAGCTTTAATTAAACCACAGAGACCTTCTCGCTGTAAATTACACATTATGTTGCGATGCAGGCAGCTAGAGCTACATTAAACACATTATACTGAACACACGTCTCCCAGATGAGAACACAAATTACAAACAGATCTGAATAATTGCATGTGATTCCTGGCATGCACAAGCTATGACAAATGACTGATTAGAGAGCTCCGCTATTGTACACGTGCCTTTCTATGTATTATTAAAGCCAGTGGAAATTTAAGCAAGTCATTTGTGTCTGTGTGTTGACAGGGCCTGCGCAGACGTGGGATTGTGCGGGGTGATGGGACCCTGTCTACTGGATCCAAACGTCCTGGTGTTGTGAGTCGTGGTGATGTGTTTGAGGTAGATGAGGATACAGACCTTGTGGACCAAACCATCACGACCAAAAATGGTGTCAAACCTTCGAAGACCCTCCCAACTGCGGGCAGCCGGGATCGAAAACCAGAATCCACAAATAAACGCTTAAATGAAAACATTACCACTGACAAGAAAAAACCTGGCAAACTTTTACCAAAGAAACCGGGAAATACCACAGTTATCAACCAGGATGTTAGGGAACCAGAGAAGCCCACTGGAGGTGCTGTTTTCAGTGAAGAAATCCACCTGGAAACAACCTCCAGTCCTAAAGAATCCAACCTGTTAAAGGCGAATCTGGACCGGGGAGCCACCACACAGGCCCCTCATGGCAGAACTGCAGCACCCAGAGTTCCAAAAGTTTCTCTAGGTTCTGGGTGGGGTTTTGAAGAACATCCATCTACTGTTATACTGAAAGGCAGGCACGGGGACCTGGTGTGTGGCTCTGACCAAAGGATGTATCGCATCCAAGGGGGCCCTGCGGGTCCATCTGGTGAGCCTGTGAGTATACATTCAGTATGAATCTGGCACAAATTCAGTCAGTTTCTCTTCTCTTCTGATGTGCTGTCATCTGGAGGCATCTGGCTAAAGGCCAGTAGACCCGGGTTCTGTAAAAGACCTCCGTTAGTCCTCACGGATGCCTGATTTAAACCAGTTGACTTCAAACATGAAAAGAAGATGCAGCCCAATGCAGAGCAAAAAAAATTTGAAACATATTAATTAAAACCCTTTCATCTTCACAAAATTACTGTAACCTACATTTCTATCTCAGTGAATTCATCTTTGTTTAGTTATTTAATCTGTTTTTCTCTACTATAATATTAATTATAATACATAAATTAATAGTTATTAATAATTATTCAGCTGAAGTGCATCTCCATCAAACCCTTCTGAGTGTGTCATATTGTACTGTAGTTTACCATCATTGTTATTTATTTATTAAAAGGGTCCATTAAATTTATTGTCCAGATGGCAAAAATGTGACTCATGTTAAAAATCTGAGTCTGTGTGAATAGTTTTGTTGCAAAATCCTGTTTGAGAATATGTTTATTCGTTCAGTGACATCAGTGACATGAGATGTTATCCAGCGTGAAGCTTGTAGACTGGTGTTAGTGATGTGGTAGTTAAGTTTAATGATGTGCTCACATTACCCCGGTCAAACAGTCACTAAAGTTAATAGGTCTTTTATGAGCTCATCTGACCTTTAAACTCTGAGTGCTTGGTTTGTTTGTTCAGATTAAGATAACCTTGTAAACACCATTGTTAACAGCGATAACACACCTAAAATAATCATTTTGAAGAATCATTTTTACTTGTTATTAACTCTCCAATTCAGTTAAACAAGCTTGCATTGCTATTGCTATATGAAATGCATTTTCGTTCACGCTCTGTGGCTTTGTATATTTTTGTTATTTTTTCTACTAGGGATGTCCTGGACGTCCAGGCTATCCAGGAGCTAAAGGTGATAAGGTATGCTCATCAGTATGTTTACTAAAGAGAAATCGATTAGAAGAGTTAATGCGATTCTCCTCACGTCACCAGAGTATCTGCACCATCATGTCGAATGAGGTCAAAGTGCTTGCGCCACTGAAGTTCACACAGAGTTCACATGCCTGCAGTCATGACATGATTCCAGCTGAAGTTCTTTACATACAAATCTGGCTTCCTGTTTCTTTACAGCCACTCATAAATGATTGTGAATTATTTCCAAATTATCAATATGAAATACATATTGCTTACAGTGCCTGCAATACATTCTGTCCTTCTCCGTCTATCTGTTTTCTATTTTTCTCTCTTCTTCTCTTTACTCTGATGTTCATCAATTCAACATTCGAAATGTAACAGGCAGCAATCCCAGCTAACAATTATAGTAGGAACATTTGAAGCGTTATTTAGACGTTGTATTAACATTGTTGCTTGAATATATTTAAACATTTTTTAATTCTACAACTAACTACTCATAAATAATGGTTTGGATATATGATATATAACGTTAAAAAAGTTCTCATAACGTTACTTCAGGAGCGTTTTTGATAACTGAGAAAACTTTGGGGGAACTTTTAGAGACTCTTAGACAACATTCTGAGAATGTCTGTGTTAGCCAAAATGACATCATCAGCATTATTTGCATACTTAATTGTGATTGGTCTTTTATTTCTCAGACCTATAGATCATAAATCATAAACTTTGTAGAAACCTAAAACAGAAACGTATCCTAAACGTTATGTTTTTGCTGTTTTGCAAGCACTGCCATTTCCTTTAGGAAATATGAATGTGGTTATAACTCAGTTTTCAAAAGTAATTTAATAATGTGGTGATGTAAACTGTACTGATCTTTGTGTACATTATTGCTTTGCATGTTAAACGCGCTGTTTGACTGCATATGTAACGCAGATGTGTAATGGAATTTTGTTTTTACTTCTAATAATTGAGCTTTCATCAGTTTATTCATTGAAGATTGTTGACTTATGCCTGAGTATACATTGGAGTGGAATTTGAGGTTTAAGAGTTTTTTTAATGCAGTCCTCATAACTATTGTGATATTTCTAGGGCCCCATTGGTGCAACAGGCCGTCCTGGTCGACCCGGAGCCTTGGGACCCTCCGGGCCACCAGGACTGCCCACCCTCTACCTGTGGAAAAACACACCTGAGGAATGGGCTACGTTTCAGGTCTCTGTTTATCTTTAACTTCCTGTCGCTATTTTCCACTGATCTTTCCGTTCTTGTTTTCTGTGTTATCCTGACCTTCCTGGCATTGTTCCACCCCGTCTGTGTTCTCCGCATTCACAGGATTAAACTCCATCCCTCGTGCCTTTAAAGCTGCTGTCGGTTCAGCTGTAGCTTGTGTAATAAGTCAGAGGAGCACCACAGTCGTGATTGAGTACTGGTGCCCTCAGAGAAAGACAGAGAAATGTGGAATTCTGGTGGAATTCTGTCTTGTTGCTATAATGGGGTATTTGTTTCCTACAGCCTTTGAACTGCCCTGCGCTAAACATCAGAACACGTTTAACCCTCTGCAACAATTTTGCCCTGGGGTAAACAAAAACATTTCCTGCATTTCGCAAGCACACAGTGCAAAAAAACCTGATATATATATTGTGTGTGTGTATTTGTGTGTATTTGTGTGCATATATAGTACATATATGTGTGTGAAGAAGGTGTTCTTGTAACTAATAAGGCAAAAGAGAGATATCCCCTTTATTTAAGGCCCAACAAGGTCACCTCCACCACTCTCATGTCAGCTTTAGCTTTGTATCTCTGATCAGAGCGCATCTGTGATCACCAAACCTTTGTTGAGCTTTCTCTAACTGAAAGCAGCCTATGACCTCCCAGTTCATTTTCAGGGTCTGTATCCTGTGTGCAAGCTGCTCCTTTTTCCGATTTGTAGTTTATAGCTACAGAGAAGCTTTTAAGCCTGGTGTCTGGTCAGAGGAGAATGGATCGTTAAGGTTTTAGTATAACCAGAATAACCCTATTATGGCTTTTGCCGTCATAAAGTGACTGCTTAAAATAATGGAGGAAAAATCAGTCGGGGTGGAGATCAACCCTGTGACTGCATACAAACAGCTGTGATGCTAATAATGTCACACACAGAGTTTTGTGATGCTTCGATAACATAACATTTATTTTGCACTCTCCTTCTTTATTCTCCTCCAGAAAACTTCGTTCTTTCATCTTCTCAATGCAGGCTTGCCTGTAAGTATAGAGAAGATCTTTAAAGCTTTTTTTTATGTTTTAATAATCTCATAGATTATTCTCTATGTTTTAATAATCTCCTAGAGATTATGCACAATTCGGAATATGGGATATCCCTGATTCTGTTCTGTTTTCCATGAGTGTGTAGAGAGCGCAGGGTCCATCCGGGCCTGAAGGGGAGATGGGAAAACCTGGACCGCAGGTGAGCCAGATCCAGTGTTGTTTAGCACCTGGTTTAATTAGACTTTGATGCATTACCTGTATTGCGTACCTTAGTACTTCCTGATCTCAGGAAACAACACCCAAAAAAATAAATCTTCTAAAGTCTTCTAAATCAGGTTCTCACTTGTTCCACTAGGGGCCACCTGGAGAACCAGGTGATCACGGGCCACCAGGACGAATGGGAGACGTGGTAATGTTGTTTGGTGACAATACTTTTATTTTTCCCCAGTGTCTGTATTATTAAGTCATTCAAAACAGAATGAACCAGAAAGGGAGGAGAATGTAAGCAGGGACTTTATTTGTGGTCTGCTTCTCACAAATGAGCTCTAAATGAAATACATGACATCAAATCTTTTTTCTTAATATGGTTCACACCAAAAACTCTAACTATTAAGATTCATATAACATTAACTATATTAGCGTCCGCACCAATGGACGATAACGTTATGTTTATTCCAAATAGAGCAGAAGATCATGTCATCTCAAATTAAAAAATTAATTACAAGCTGCTGTTTACCGAACTGTGGGAGGGATAAGAAGTTAATAGAGACACAGGCCCCGGCCACCATTTCTGAGAACCACAGATGAAAACAGAGGCCGTTGAATCTGCATTTCCCTGTTGTGGTTTGTACAAATGAATGTGACAGTGACACGTCATGTCTGTGCCTCTAAAAGGCCTCAGATGACTCTGGGTTCAGTGTTTATTTACCCTGAGAGAGTGAGCATGTTGCCTGCAGCTTTATTTATATCTGTCTTTGTTACAGTTACTATGGCTGTATTATAGTCTACGCCATAATTGATTGAATGAGTGAAAGTGGAGCTGTGTATTTCAGTTTTGGCTCTTATGGGTATGTCTCAGTTTTTGACAGTTCAGCATGACCGATGAGAAATGACACAGTAGCCCAAAACAGACACGCTTTGTGCGTGTGGTCCCCTCATGCCTCATTTATCAGTCTCTGGATGCATTTCAGTTCTCTCATCACTGAAAGATTACACACACAGGCTCTGATGAATGCCTCCAGGTGGTTTCACTGTTTCTGCAGGGCTCGCCAAAATAATATGTCATAGCAATCCAAGCCCCCAGCCACGGTCAGGAAATCAATTTCAGCACTAGCATTTAAACACACTCATAACATCTGTCTGTCTATCCCTCTATTATCTGTAATCTTAAGTCTATATCCAGAGCGGAGTGTCATTGTAACTAGTTGGCAACACCCTAGAAACCACTCAGAACACCCTACCAATTACTGTGGCCCTAAAGCCACCCAGAACAATCTCATAGCAACACCCTTGGCAACTACTGACAACACTATAGCACTGTGGTCGCAATTTTTGCACAAATATTAGTCACTCCCTTAACACTGAATGTTGAATGCTGGGTTAGGTCTGCAGGTTACGAATATAAAGTTATATCATAAAGTTATTAGACAAACAGTCTAATACAGATATACTGTAGGTCATATCATTATGATGCCATTATAATCACTGGAATCCTTCTTCTTTTGATTTTTATAAACCTGTGCTGTTCTGCAGGGTGATCCTGGCCCTAAAGGTGTGGTAGGCAGAGCAGGTGTCCATGGGAAGGATGGAGAAAACGGGTTGGATGGACCTCAGGGGCCACCAGGAATTCAAGGGCCAAAGGTGAAGCCAGACTGAACATGTGTGTTGTGACATGATGCACATGTGACCTATTATTATTATGATACAGTATTATGATCTTGTCTCTCTTCATTTTGGTAGGTAGCAGTTAGCAGTTAGATTTTGATCATTCAAAACAACACTCTGGCCTGAAAAACACCCGTCCTCTTATGTTTTCTGATGGTTTGGTTGTGTTAACAGTTTTAATCTCTGAAACACAGGGTTCTCTTGGCTATAAAGGTGAATCAGGTTCACCTGGAGAAAAAGGGGAGGAGGTAAGACAGTTGTAGAGTCGTGGTTTTAAGATTGGTGTTAGCATCCTAATGGTTGTAGGTTCAAACCCCACAATGGTCACCATTACCTAACGCTGTTCTCATTTGCAGGGCCTTATTGGACCAGAGGGACTGTGTGGAGACATGGGAAAAGCTGGTGAGAAAGTAAGCTATGATTCAACTAATAGTCAATAAATGCAAACATCTAGGGTTTACAGTGTGCATTGTCTGAGGTAATTGTATATATTGCCATCTAGTGGTCAGGAGAAGAACTGTGGCATTGATTTGCAATTTTATGCAAAACTGTAAGAGTTTTATGGACATTTTGTTACCTGTGATTTACATCTACAGGGTTCGAAAGGAGCACCTGGCCCTCGTGGTCCTGTCGGCACCCCTGTAAGTTTAACGGTGCTTATCTTATTGTGATTGCAACAATTTTAGCTATGAGTTAGCAAAACTTACAGTTGTTTTTTTATGGCATGTCATTATATGTTTTAATTCTTCTTCAGGGTCCTCAAGGCATCAGAGGGACAGAGGGCCCTGAAGGGCCTCCGGGGCCCGATGTAAGTGAAGCCACACATAGAGTGTATTAAAGGGGTCATGACAGGGGTTTTGTAAATTTAATTTTGTTTCCTGAGGTGGAATTATAATATTACTGAAGTTTTTGCCCAGACAGCATTCAGAATGAAGTCATTTATGCCCCTTTTAACGTGTTTTTCTAGAGAACAATTACATAAATGCTTTCGCTATTGATAAGCAGGACATTTTTAAGCTATGAAACTTGCAGGATGTATTAATGATACCAAGACCTCTTATATGTCACAAGATCAAGGGAAATTTGATTCCTTAATGTCATGACCCCTTTAAATACAAATTATTTGTTTATCACATTCACAGGTATACATAGCTCAGCATATAGATATAACATTATGAGTTTTTCACAGTAATGACGTCCAGTTACATTTACTGTTAATGTTTGCAGGGGGATGATGGGATAGATGGACCTCCAGGTCCTCCAGGTGCAACAGTACGTAACACAGATTGTCAGATAAAACTCTGTTTTGCTTGGTGTACGTGGTTTACATTGTGGTTTGATTTAGTTTATATTCTCAGATGTGTGTATAAATGTTTTCAGGGAGCTTCTGGCTGGACGGGTATAGTCGGTGCACAAGGGCCTAACGGATCTCGTGTGAGTGTTCAAATTCTCATCATATTGGTTTTTGGAGCAGTAGTCTACCATCAGTATACGCAATCCACACAATTTTTCCTAATGTATAATTTCTGTGTTATTTTTCAGGGAGAGCCTGGCCCTGCAGGAGCTGTTGGGCCTCCGGGCCCTCAGGTATGTTATTTGTTATTTGCGGCGGTGTAAACATACTGATAAATGGCCTCTACATAACCTTTTATGTTTTTAGGGTCCTCAGGGATTGGAAGGACAGATCGGACCTCCAGGGCCCAGGGGCCCACAGGTGACTGTTGAGTCATCACTTTAATGGCTGTAAAATAAATGTTTTTATGTATAAAAGTGAAAATTAATTTCCTGGAAAGACGTCATTGAAATCTTTGGTTTTTCATCGAAATGACCAAATGACTAAAGAGGTTGATTACTATTAATTAAATGAAAAGATAGAATAGTCAAAGATCAGATAGCTGGTTGTTATGTTAGTTTGTGCTTACTAACTGTGACAGACATTGTAAATATATAAACATGACCCATGTTATTGTATTGATATGTTTCTACACCAGGGGCTGTCAGGCAGAGAGGGTTTACAAGGCCCGAAAGGGGAACCTGTAAGCATATTTTGAATTTTCTCATTTTCACCGCTTTTTTTATTCAATTGGTTTGATCTTCTAAACTTAAATGTGATTTTTAACTCTGACACTTACTTGAGTCTGCTTATTTCATCTGTATATATAGGGACTTGCAGGTTCAGTGGGTCTCCGAGGGGAACCAGGATTTGACGGATTAATGGTAAGAGCCCAATTCAATGACCCAGTAAAATGTACCACAATCTGGTACACGGAATAGCTGTCATTTTTCCAGAACTATTTTCACTCCCAATTGCAGTCAGCACATTTATGACATATATCTATTTGCCCAACATTATATTCTGCTCAGCTTTGTCACATGACCACCGTTCATGTGTTCTTACCTCAATATGCAAATTCTAATTAAAAATGAATATTCGATCAGTTTGACATTGAAAATTGTTGTCATTGTGAGCGCCCCAGCTAACAGGGAACGTTCTCCGAATGTTGGCTAATGTTCGCTAAAAGTTTTCTCAAAGTTATCAGACAATGTTTTTGCAGTGACGTTAGTACAATGTTTTTTGTATCTATACAAAAATGTTTTTGTATCAATGTTATGTATCTTTAGCAGAAACTGTATTATTTAACTGTATGCTTTTGTTAATTAATTAATTAATTAACTTAATGGAAATGTTAGGGCAACATTCTCACAACCTAAGATTGTTAGCCGGGCTTCCTCAGTTAGTATCAGAAATTCAGTCATCTGTGATGTTAGTTTTGGATGTGTTCTGTGTAACTTTGCTGTGTGTCTGGCTCAGAAACACTGTACTGCTGATTATCACATCATGGTTATTAATGAACTTGGAATGAGTGACATGATTAGAAATAAAGCAGAACACTGAGACATGAAGTGCAGACTGAAAAAGCAAATTATAAAGCGCTACTTTTCCACTTCTGTCATGCTGAGCAATTTTGTGTAACCAAGGCAAATCCCTTTGCCTCCCACATACTGGTGAATGAAAAGGATTTTGAATGATTTTTGAATTCTTATGATTAATTCTTTTTTTATTTTAGGGTTTGTTAGGAATACAGGGTCCAAAAGGGTTTACTGGCAATAAAGTAAGTTCATGACATCTGTTTCTTAAACTTCACATCTTCCTGTTCTGTTTCTCTATTTAATGTTCTTTACTGTCTTGTAAGGGTAACAGAGGACCTGAAGGAGACAAGGGAGATGTTGGACCTAAAGGAGACAAAGTAAATATTTATTAAACTCAGTGTATTTAAACTCCTTGTATTTATTTATATGGTGAACAGCTATCTATTAATCTGTACAGTCCGCTGGCCATTTTAACAATATTGACAGAGTGATTAAGCCCTATCTGCCTCTAATAACAAATAAGTCTTTTGCTTATTATATTCCCCTTCTCAGGGTGATAGAGGGGCCCCGGGGATCCAGGGCTTTCAAGGTGAGCAGGGCCCAGCAGGGTTCTCAGGTTTCCCAGGCATCAGGGGTCTGCCCGGACCACAAGGTTTTCAGGTATGAGTTACACTTATATTTTATTGTGTTGTGTATTTGTATGTGTTAGGTGTATGTGCTCGTCGTATGATGCAAATATAAATACATCGTAGCAGAATCATCACAACATCTTTAAGATGTAAAATAGACACACAGGCTTTTACTTTTTTACACATTTTACGGAGTATAATACTGTTCCCTCGCACAGGGTGAGGATGGTGAGGCTGGTCCACATGGCAAAGTGGGCAAAGAGGGGTCAAAGGTCAGAATCACTCTACATCACAGAGATGAAGAATGACAGTGTCCTAAATCATAATGGTTGTCCAGTATTCTCCAACACTAATGAGAAATCTTGACTTTTGCTGAAGGGGAACAGAGGTCCTGAAGGTCTTCAAGGAAAGCCTGGACCTAGAGGACTGAAGGTGACGTAATACATGTAAACTGTTATTTATTTCATCTGTTTATTGAACTTTTACAATGGTAAAGAGATACAAACGCAGGAGGAGTTATAATAATACCCCCTCAAAAGTAATCTACACATAAAAAAAAAATCAAATACAACAAATTACACACAAACATAAACGGCCAAAATCAAATTGGTGCTTCAGTGTCTATGTTGACATGGAGGTAGTTGTGAAAGGTGTCAACTTAAGTTAGCTTTCCATTAATTGTATTTAATGGTGTTTCATGTTCAGGGTCGAACAGGACAGGGAGGTCACGCCGGCATGCCCGGAATTCCTGTAAGTGTCCGTTTGTAAAAATCACAGAAGCGGAGAGCGGGGAGAGTCTGTCACCTCAGATTGTGGAAGTCTGTCCTGCAGGATGCTGGTGATGTCACTGTTAATGGTGTTTATTGCAGGGTTTGTCTGGCTCATCAGGACCTGTCGGAGCTGAAGGAAAGCCTGGTACACAGGTTCCCATTCCATACTCTAATACCACTGTAAAAAACGTCACTGATATACATGTATCATGTACATTACCCTACAAAGGTTTTGAAACGCGTACTCATTCTTTATTCATATTTTCTAAATTCAATATAAATTAAATTACGTTCATTTTGGCATGTTCAATGTAGTCGCCTACTGCCTTGAATTTGCAAAAATGTTATCTTGGTTTCTTGAGCCGTCACCCTGAAATGCTTTTTGTTAGTGTTTGTAAGAAATATATTTTAACACTTGACATTACATGATGTGGCAGTAAAACATTCGATTTAAATCAATCTCTCTTATTCTTCAGGGACTGCAAGGCCTTGTGGGTAATGCAGGAAGTAAAGGGCTAATGGTGAGTTCCATACTTTTTGTATAAAGCCCACCACCCCAGGCATTAAAGTCTATATTGGTTTTTATATAGTTAATAAAACAGTCTTTAGCTACTCTACTAAAACTGCTTATTTAGATATAATTGAAAGTCTTTATTTTAAGCACCGCTAACAGACGTATTTGTGTGCAGTTTTAGGCAGTAAAACAGAGTTATTCAGTGTTATCAGGAGTGCAGGACAATAATAAAGAAATGATCGCATTTTATAGAGGATGAGCTTCGCGTTTAATGAATCCATAAAGAGGTTATACAAACAGAGGCGATGTTTCTAGTGTGTGCCAGAGTTCTGTGCTGCCTGGCCAAGTTTCATTTGCACCCCGTCATAAACGACTGCAGTAAATGCAGCAGGCAGTGAGAGTCATGCTCAAGGGTTTTCAGCAGAAAAATATCCTTTTACATGAACACACAGTCTCTCAGTCTTGGCTGGTTTCTCAGGGATTACAAGGTATTCCTGGAGAGCCTGGTCAGGATGGACCCCTGGGGTCTTTGGTGAGTATTCTTCCCTATTCACTGTCAGACACTTTGTTCATTCTATTGGCAATTTAAAATATGCTGTTGAAATATAATCTTGACAAACAGTTGTAGAGATTTCTTTTTCTCTTTTTAAATAGATTTCAATAAATTCAGATGTAGACAATAGCTTTTATACACACCCCAATACTCTTTTCTAGTTCTTAATTGTACATCCTAGTTGTACATTAACTTCAAAGACGCGATATATGACAATAAAACAGATTTTTCTGCATTGAGACTACAATATATGTAGTTAGGAAGATGTGTTTTAATAACAGGGTCCACCCGGGCCAGAGGGGCCTATGGGCAGTCCAGGACCTCCAGGCGAGAGGGTACGCATGTTCATGGCTTGTTTGTTTGCTCTCATACACGACATGTCACATGTCAGTCATTCATGATTTGTGTGTGTGCATGATTATTTTCAGGGTTTTCCTGGAAAGACAGGATCTGAGGGACCACAGGGCCCTGTTGGCATATATGTAAGTGATCCCTTAAAGAGAAATGAGAAGAGGAGAATTATGCATCAGGTGTGATGTGACGTAGCAGCTCATTCTGTGCCTTCTCTCAAGGGTTTCCCAGGAAACGTGGGCATGCGAGGAAGACCAGGCCACAGTGGAGAGAGAGTAAAGACATCACACTTCCAACTTTTTAATTATTCTGCTTTATATTGAAATCAGTTGTGGTATCAAACCTACAGTTAAAGACTCTGTTCTAAACCTGAATGACTGTCTACTGTAAAAGATCAGCATTTCAATCTCTGAGCTCAGTGCAATGCATTGTGGGATTTCCTTATTCGTGAAAGATAAATGTTGATGCTGCCATTTTTCTTTCCATCAAGACACTGTCTAAACATGTTGTCTAGGTAGGCAGCTTAATACCATTCAGAGCAGAGCCCCCAGCTAACAATTGTAGTGTGTAATTATGTTTCCCTAACGTTTCCATTAATTAACAAAAACATTACAAATGTTATTTTGAAAGTTCTTGGAACGTTGAAAACATCCAATTTTTTAGACGTATTAATCTTTTTCAGACTTTGAACGTTCTTAAAACTAACTACTTAAGAATAACATTTCTGATATACTGTATATGATATATTATATTAAAAAAGTTCTACAACATTATTGCAAGAACAATTTGGATAACTTTGAGAGAACTTTGAGAGAATGTTAGCCAACATTTTAAGAATGTTACCTGTTAGCTGGGTCAAAAGCAGAATTATTATCCTTGAATTATCATCAGTTTAAAGAGACAAAATTGTTTTTTCCAGGGAGAGCGAGGTCCAAGAGGGCTTCCAGGACCTCCAGGGAAATCTGGACCCCCAGTAAGTGTGTGAGACAGTTGTGAGTCTAACTGATGCAATCTTAACTAATATTTTTCTAATTTTTATGTAACAATAGCTTCTGTCAATATTAGATTTCAGGAACCGGCCTGCATTTCATTCCAGAAAAATATGTAGTTCAGTACTCTGTCATTTTCATTTTGTGTAAACTAATATTCTCAAACTTTATGTGTGTTATTTAGGGTCCCCCTGGTCCAGTAGGCGAGAAAGGCCTGTCAGGACCACAGGTATATATATTGCTACTTAAATAGCATGTATCATAAAAAAAGACCTCATTGTGACTTGTACAGTTTGATTCTCATAAAGCAGTGATGTCATTTGTTCAATGCTATATTAAACAATCGGTTACATTTCTGCAGGGCCGCCAAGGAGGTCCCGGGCCTCAAGGAACAGATGGACCATGTGTGAGCATACAATCAGCTCTTTCTCTCCATTTGGTGGTTAAGTTTCAATGACAAATTGTAAAACTTATTTAATATGACTAATTGTGTACTAAAGGGCCCTCTGGGACCTCAGGGAGTTAGTGGGGTCATTGGAAAACCAGGGCCTCGTGGAAGTCAAGGACACCCAGGGGACCCTGGGCAAATCGGTCCCATGGGTTTTCAAGTAAGCAATAATTCTTACCATACCAAATTTTAAAAGCTTAATTTGAAAGACATCTGATAAGCATTGCTTCAATTTTTCTTGTTTCAGGGTCCTCAGGGGCCAAATGGAGGGCCAGGTGTGGATGGGGAGAAAGGAGAAAAGGTGCAAGTGACTAACAAATTGAGAATCATAAATTATGCTGTGTTATGAAATGACTCATTTGTTCTGAATGCACAGGGAATGATGGGCCCCTCTGGTGACGACGGGCCCCTCGGACTTGAAGGGCCTCAGGTGAGACTGTCACACAATCTCCCAGTCATTATGTTATGATTAGTGCAAAACAACATTGAACAAATGACTTCAGGTTATTTCTTATGTTGTTTTTTGCTTCTTCTACAGGGTCCTTCTGGTCCAATGGGTTTGGAGGGGCCTCCTGGAAGTCAAGGGGATAAGGTCAGGTGACAGTTATTGAACAGTTGAGAAGACATGCTTGCTGTGCTGCTACAGCTTTATCAATAATGGTTTCTTGATAAAAAAAAATCTATATTGTGTGTTTAATTTATCGGCAGGGGGACAAAGGTTCCTTTGGAAAGCCTGGTTCTCAGGGACAAAAAGGAGAAGTTGGCCCTTCAGGTGCTAAAGGTCTGATGGGTCCACCTGGCCCAGCAGGCAGTGAGGTGAGGGGTTTCATTTCCGCACAACAGTCTCCAAAGTCCATTCATCTCAGTATGATATCGCCATCTAATGAAGCAAATTAAGTAATATTGCTGTTCCTTTCGTGATGAAGGGTGAGTCTGGTCCAGCTGGTACTGTTGGTGACTCCGGCCCTAAAGGAGAAAAGGTTTTTCATCTTGTACACCTGTAGAACAGTTTCAAAAACATTTGAAATATTAACACAAGATTGTGGTACTTTAATGGAATAATAAGTAAAACCATTTTTCTCAGGGTGATATCGGGCCCCGGGGGTTCACTGGTTTAGAGGGGCCGTGGGGAGACATGGGGGAACAGGGTGAGAAGGGTCTGAAGGGATCTAAAGGTCAGACTGGCCTGCAGGTGAGTGCAGATCAGCAGTTTACATTTACATACATTACATTTATGCCAGTTAGTCTTTTTACATCACATTTCATCCACCATGTAATGTTGCTTCAGTATCTACTCAAGCATTTGCAGTATAACTGTGATTTAAAACGTGAATACTTTAACAAAGTGTAATTTTACTGTAATTCTTTTATGTACCTTTAATTTTCATAATATGCCTGAAATGCAAAAACCTGTGGAAGGCGTGTGAAATAATTGATTTGTACTTGTATAAGATTGTGTGTGCTGATTGGCTGGTTTTGTGTCAGGGTGAACCTGGACTCATGGGTAGGATTGGTCCAGCTGGTGTGAAAGGTGTGGAGGTAAGTGATAAGTGTGTTATTAATGCAGCTGTATAATTGACCTTACTCAAACTGTTATTGATTTATTGTTTTTCAGGGTGGACCGGGTCATCCAGGTCTGTTGGGGCCAGACGGACCTCCAGGAAGCAAGGTAGCATGTTTGGTTGTTCTCACAGGGTGCGTCTCATCTCTGTTGCAAATGATGTTGTAAATCAGTATATTATGAACAAAGATTCAGGCAATAGCAGGGCAGTGATTCACTTAACACTGAGACAGTTTAGTGTTGGCACATCCCTAAAAATGACCAAGTTCCTGTCCAGTGCCCTAACTAATAAACCAGTGAGCTGAATTATCTTGATCTAACTCGTAGCTTCTCTTTTAGGGGGCGCTTGGGCCAAGGGGTTTACCCGGCGAACCAGGAGATGCTGGACCTGAGGTTCTGGTTTATTCTAATATATGTTACTGACTATTTTTGTGCAAACCACATGACATGTTTTTTTGTATGTCCAAGAATATTTAAAGGTTAGTTCACCATGTCATTCCAAACCTGTATGACTTTACTTATCTGTGAAACACAACAGAAGATAATCTGAGAAATATCTCAGGAAGTCAATGGATGCCACTGTTTTTTTATTTACCAGCATGCTTCAAAATTTCTTTTGTGTTTCTTAGAAGCAAAAAAGTCACACAGGTTTGGAATGACATGAGGGTGAGTAAATAATGGAAGATTTTTTTATTTTGGGGTGAACTATCCCTTTAATATTGACCAAACTGCTGTTTTGTTGTTCTTATTATTTACACAGCACCTCATCTTTGTCATTTTGCTTTAAATCAGGGAATAAGAGGTCCAAAAGGTGTGAGAGGTGAGACGGGGAAAGGTGGGGCACAGGTAAAACTCATCTGATAGTATTTGTCATCATTTCTAAGATGAGCTTTAAATAGGTTCTTGTTATTTTCTTGATAATATGGAAAAAGAGTTGTGCTTCAAGCTGTTTATAATGTAAAACATTATGTGTGAGTCTGCCAGAAACAACCAATTAATTTAATCTTGTAGTAGCTTATTCATTTTCATATTTTGGACCACAGGGCGGTGTTGGTCCAGTCGGTCCAGAGAGTCCTTTAGGCCCAAAAGGTTTCCCGGGACCTGTAGGGGAGAAAGGAGATCCAGGTGATAAAGGAGAACCAGGGCTGGAGGTAGGCACAATGAGCTCCATAATTGTGAAGCATGAAACGTACAACACATTTCCAAAATGCCTGTAATGTTTAAATTGAACATCTCTTCCTTTAGGGGCCAGACGGTCCTCAAGGCATTCAGGGGCCGCCGGGACTGCCTGGTTTAGAGGTACACACCTTCAAATCCTGTAATATAAAAATATATTTGTCACTGTACTGTAGTGACTGATTAACCCAAACATTTGAATCTACCACCACAGGGCCCAGCAGGTGAGGCAGGGACAGCGGGCTCACCAGGTCAAGCAGGGACTCGGGTTAGTGCTTATTCAAAACAAACATCATTAAGATATAAATAGATGTTTTTAGAACAATAAAACAACTATTTATACCTGGTATTAAAGAGAGAGTTCACCCAAAAAATGAAAATTCAGTGATGTTTGGGTGAACTGTCCCTTTAAGGTCCATCTCAGGTCCAATCACAAGTAATCAGGTGAGAAAAATCATCATTTAGACCTTCTAGTAACATGAGTTTTACAGTAGATGTATTCACTGTGACCACTTATATATAACTTTACATGGAAGGGGCTGTGTGACTTTATATATCATTCACTACTCTACATCAGTTGTTTATGGTTCACTTGGTGCTGTCCAACTTAATGGATTGCTTCATTTTATTGCTTCATTGTAGTGCTGTTAACCTATTGTAATTCATTCTGTGTTGATGTAGCTTAATTGTGAGGCCTTTAATGAGGTTTGGTTGTTGCAGGGACGCGTGGGTAACCCGGGACCTGACGGAAGGGAGGGCATGAAAGGAGAAAAGGTGAGGTCACAATGAACAGTTTGAGACAGCCAATCAGAATACAGATTTACCTGCACAGTTTCCTGTTAAATTTAAATTATTAATGCGTTCTTTAGGGAGATGCGGGTAAAAACGGAGCACCAGGAAAAATGGGTCACATTGGAAGGACGGTACGATTATACGATACTCCATAAAGATAAAGCATGCTGTGAGAGATTCAGTACTCCAGATAAAAATCAGAGACTAAACTGCATTACACTGTATGAATGTACATCTGTTTGTATGTGCAAGGGTAAAAGAGGCAAAGCAGGGCTGAGGGGGACCAGAGGACCAAGAGGGGAAAAGGTCAGAGATGATAATAAACAACACTTAAATTGCATTCAGACACATGTTGTGTTTAATTCTTGAATGCTACGGCCTTATTGGTTCATGTTAGGGGTTTTCTTCTTGGTTGTCCAATAGGGAGCAAGAGGAGATGAAGGAGAGAAAGGACATCCTGGATGGGGCGGAGTTATAGTAAGTAGCATTCCATGTTATAATTGAATTATTTCAATGTACAGTTTGGTTATTGTGATTCATGTACGTGTCTCTTGTAACAGACGCCTGTTGCAGTCAATTTTGTGACTGTTAAAATGTTTATGCTCTAAAATACTATTTGTGAAATTTCATAGGAACTATACATAATTTCTTTTGTGTGACAGGGAATGCCAGGGGAGAGAGGAGATCCTGGAGAGCAGGGTGTCAGAGGAGCAGAGGTACATTTAAAATGTGCTAAAATGTATTTTTTTGTAGCTTAAAAATGAGTTATTCACAGATATGGTTTTACTGTCTCGTGACAGGGTGAGAAGGGGGATCAGGGGCCACTTGGTTCACCAGGAAATGATGGTTTAAAGGTACGTTATGCTAAGCAGATGAGACCCAGTGAGTCCTAAACAAAGAAGCCCGTTCAGTGATTAAAATCCAACTTTGGCGTTAACTGCTCTTATCAGAGTGTTTGTTCCCATTAGGGGAGTCAGGGGCCTCTGGGGCCTCCTGGACCCCCAGGTCCAAAGGGAGAACAGGTAAGAACCAAAAATTTTAGATTTATTGCCTGTATGTCAAAGAATTTGATCAATTTCAGTTTTTTGTTTTCAGTATAATGGACACATGTAAAGATGATGTTTTAACCATGTTTTGGTTGATGTTTGGTTGAAAATGATGTTTTACACGTGTATAAAAATGTATGTACGTTTCTTTAAGGGCAATATTGGCCCTGCTGGTCCCAGAGGGAACCCTGGAATACCTGGTCTGCCGGTGAATATGAGTTTTTACCATGTGTCATTTGTCAAACTAATAGCAAACTGTTCCTTTAATCTCACACCTCCTGCAGATGCATTAACATGCAGTCTGTCCTTTCAAGATATGACAGCATGGTTAATTCATTTTTTCATGATGTAGGGACAGTGAAATGCTTAATCGCAGACGCAGCCTGTTTATTGTATAAATGAGCATGAAGATCATTTCTAATTTCTGTTTTTTATCTCCTCCATCCCACAGGGCTTGTTTGGAGACAAGGTATGAAATTTAATTTTTAACATAAATTAAAACAGAGCTAGAAAAGACCCCATTCTTTATTTTTCTAAATTTAGTGCTGTTTTTAACGTTCAGTTCTGTTTATGAAATACTCCTCTCTTTATTTTAATCATAGGGACTTAAAGGATTTCAGGGGCCTTCCGGGCCCGCTGGACAGAGAGGCTTACCAGTAAGTTGCCCCAGCACAGTAGCTCTAATAATGATTTGATAAATGAAACCAAAATCAACCCTTATCACTTACTGTAGCAGTTTACAAGCATGTAACAGAGAAAATCTTTCATCATCTTCTACCTTCTGTTTGTTTGTTTACTTCAGGGCTCCCCGGGGCCTCCAGGACCTCCGGGTCCCTCTCTGAATTTGACCCTTACTCAGATGAAGGCAAGTTGTTCAAAAGCTTACATATTGCTGATCTATTGCTGATCCGTTGATACTTTTGTTTTATTTTAGCTTTGTTCACATTTCACACATCACTGTATTTTTCAGGTTTTCTTAAAATCCAACTTCAGCACTGACAGTCTGCACTGTCATTAACAAACTAAATTGTTGACAAAATTATTACCTGCTGATTTGAATTGGATTTGAGTCTGATTTCCCCCCAGCCGTTCAGACTTTTAAAATGTATTTTAGAAGCATACACCATAAAACTAGTTTTACCTACTTTTTATTTATCGGGCGTGTGTTTTGATTCTCCTGTAGAAATGTTAGACATTTATCATTAAGATTTAATTCAAACTCAGAATGAAGGTCTTCTGTTCTTTCCTGCCTGAGAACAAGGCAGACATAAAAGATGTGCGGTTTGTCTTCTGTACAATAATTGCAGTGACAGAAAGACTAAAATGGACCGTAATTCTCTTTGTCTGACATTGTTTTTTTTCATCAGGACCTGATGTACAGTTCAGACAAACCCAAGTACTCTGTGATTCAGACTCTGCTGGACTCACTGCACCGTGACCTCCGACTGCTGCTGGATCCTCCTGACGGCAGTAAACAGCACCCGGCCTCCACCTGTCTGGAGCTGCGGCTCTGTCACCCCAACTACACCAGCGGTCAGCTTCACCCAGCACCAGAGCAAACTCAAATACAGACATGAGCACAATCCCTCTGTGCTGGCTTAGAATATAATCTTTCCATTATTTTTAGACAAAATGATTGTTTTTATACAGTACATATGTAGTTGTATTAATATTTTGAATTAGCTTACATTTTATGTTCATTGTAGTGACATTTTTTACTTCATTTTAGTTCTTGTTATGTGTGCTTTTCTTAATTTATTATTTATTTGTTTACTTTTAATATAGCTGTATAAGATGAATTATTTTTTAATTCCAGTTTCAGTTTTTAGTTTAGTTTTTAGTTAATAACTGTAGTGCCTCACTTTAAACTTAAGTTTATTGATAAGGCAACAGCTCTTCATTTCTCTTAAATAATATTATACTTATATTTATTTGATTTTGATTTTTTGGTTCTGGTCCAAAATTGGAATAATCAATGAATTATCACAACTGTACTGTACTGTAAGTTGCTTTAGATAAAAATATGTGGTAAATGATCACTTACTAATGTAACTGTTGTTGCAGGATTTTACTACATTGACCCAAACCAAGGAAGTCCTGTAGATGCTCTTCTGGTCTACTGTAACTTCTCACAGACAGGAGCAGAGACCTGCCTTCAGCCCAGAGACGTGCATGTAATGTCCTGCTGTACATCTCACTACTGTCTCTTTTAAAAAAGACTCATAATGACTGGTGTTCTCCTACGTTCATTTTTAACAGCTGCCCATAAGACATTGGCTGAGTGACTCTGGGAAGTTCTTCTGGTTAAGTTCACTAGACGGCGGCTTTAAAGTAAGTTTCACAGTCAGTCTACACAGCTTTTTATTTATTGACGTGGCTTAAAGGGGCAATTCATCTAAACAATAAAGTCACTATGAAATCCAAATTTACTGTTTTTGTTTTAATGCAATATTACACGAGTAGTGTATATTATTAAAATGATTTATTTGTGCATGTCATTTTTTAAATTTGTGTGCTCTTGTAATCTTTAATTAAAAACATTAACTTTACAAAATGACAACTCATCTCTTGATGATATATGTCTCTTCTTGTGGGCGGGGATAAATTGACTGTCCAATGGCCAGACATTTTCTTTCCCTCCAACTTCAAATGATCCCATCAATTCCTGAAGAACGAAAACAAGTCCCGCCCTACATTTTTTCTCATTCCAGAAGCCGTTTTACTTGGATTTGCATTGCATCACCATAGGGTAGAAAAATGCTTGTAATTTCTGTTTCATGGTGACTTTAAAATGAAAGTTTATCTATTCCTTACACAAAGCTTTTTTGCCCATTCGAGTTCTTGTTGTTTGTTGGTAAATGTAACCTTTATGAAGTCATATCATAAAAATAACCTTTATGAAGCCATATTTCCTCTGTCCTGTGTCAGTTTGAGTATCCAGCCCTCAGTGTGGTCCAACTTCGGTTTCTGAGACTGCAGAGCAACAGGGTGGAGCAGAGAGTGACGTACTCCTGTTACCCTGGACAGCGACTGGGAGGGACGCAGCGACAGGTTCAGTTCCTCACTGATGCTGTGAAGCAGAGCTATTTAGGAGCACTGCAGGATTGTGTGGTACGTGGTGTCTTACAGCACTGCTATGTATGCTAAGTATGCATTCTCCAGTTGGCTGAATCTTAAAAATGTCTTGGTCATTTCATTTTGCATAATTTGTTCACGTTGTGTCATTTATTATTACATTCAAAGATGCAATCTGTAACTGTTTTGGTGCAAAAACAAAAATCTGTTATTGAGCAAGTACATGACAGATCAGTGTTCAAATCTGTCTCTCTACATTACCCTGATTCACAATGGCAAGTTTATATTCATTATACAGATTTATAACCTGTGCTGTCTGTCCAATTGACTTTAACATACCCAAAGTGAAAAATGAAAAGTAACCTGTAAGTTTCAAACAGAGATGGCGATGGAGCCTCAAAAGTTACAGATTGCAGCTTTAAATCCATTTTCACCCCAAGGTCTCAAAATGTCTAGCGCTGCTTTTTTATTCAATTCAGTACAACAAATTCTACCATGGTGTATAAATACAGTTTAAATTATATTATATGATATCACCATTATATAGCATTGCTTTTCCCATCTCTATTCTTTGTCACACTGTAACAGCCGTTCTGTTTGTGTGTTGTGTTGCAGTCTGCACATAAAGTGGATCCCGGTCACCGGCAGGCTGTGTTTCAGTTTGAAGACATGGACCTGCTTCCTCTGCGTGACATTGGAATCTTTGGCAACAGCGATTATGAGTTTGGATTCACCATCGGCCCTGTGTGCTTCAGCTAGACAAATGCTGACTGAGTCAATCCTGTGTTTCTAACCTTCAATACAAGCTACAAAGAAAACAGACATTCTGTATGCAGTATCTGTAGCTTGCGTTAATGGAAATATTCTCCACCTTTTTTAAGACAGTGACTTTACATAAGTTTCCTGTCTGTCCAGGTGCTGACGATTAGATGGATAAAACGTCTTTTTGTTTACAAAGACTTCTGGTTTTGTAATTGATGTAATGTTTTGATACCTAAGGTTATTTGTTTTATCACTAGCTGGTCTTGTAAAAATATTGTAGATTAAGCATTTTTTCATTTTGCCTCTTTAAACAATTGTATTTACATGGTTCTCTTGCAACCACCATGTGGTTTCATGGTCCACGTTTTTGGCTTTATTCTGTATAAATAATAACCAATCTATATTATATAATAATAATCTATAGCACTGTGGAACATAAGGCAGGCTGCATAATTTGAGTGTCTTAATTACACCTTTTCCCCTCATCCAAGTGCCTACCCAGCTAACAGGGAATGTTCTCCGAATATTAGTTAACATTCTCTAAACGTTCTCCCAAATTTATCAAAAGCATTCTTGCAGTAACAATAGTAGAAGGTTTTTTAACATTAAATGTTATATTTATCAAAAACGTTATTCTTAAGTTAGTGGAAACCTCCTAGTACTTTTAAAGTAACATTATTAATGTTTTGTTACCTAATGGAAACATTACAGAATTGTTCTTACAAGCTTAACTAGTTAGCTGAGTAACTTGAATTGTGAGACTAATATAAACATAGTCCAAAGTCCAACTAAGGACAGCTAACCTCCCCGTGAGGTTACCATACAACCAGTGACTGAATATCAGAAAGTCTGTGCTACCTTTCTGTTCTGTACCAAGATCTTTATGTTGTGTTGTGTCATCTGTGTTCCTGTAATATGTTATTCTAACATTGGTCAGATTCATGTTGTTTAAATGTATGTATTAGGTGATTTAGGGGTGCTAATATTTTCAGGAGACAACATTTTCAATCAGGAGTTTTAAAAAGGTTTACGAACCAGCAAACCTTTACAAATAATGTCAATATATGCAGCTGCCTCTGTGCAACCAGTTATTTAATGTGCATTAAGATTTTAAAACTCAGATTTCAAGTGAACCCAGCGTGCTTTAATTTACATTTACTGTATGCCGGTCTCAGGGCGCACTTCTGTTCATGAATATATGAGATGTGACTTCGACCCGGCTGAACTAATGAATGTCTTCATAAAGATTAAAATCAAATGCTCTCAGTGAAACAGTAATCCTGTGCAATATGTTGCGATTATTGATCCCAGACCAACAAGCCAAAACTATATTGTTACTACATCAGTCATCCTCAAAAACATTGTGATCGTATTTTTTTAACCTTTTGTTTGGATTTAGGCAAAGGTGCTTTACGTTTAACCTGACTGCCTTGAAAATTTCATTTTGTAATGTGATGTATAGGTTGTATTTGTGATCTGTCTGAGTATCAGATCTGTAATGTCTCAATTAAATCACGTGGATTCATTTTGTACTGTTTGAAACATCACGTTTCATGTCTGTTTTGTGAAGTTATTTTGTATAACTGAAGTTATTGAAGTATTATGTGTGTGTGTGTGTGTCTGTATGTGTGTGTGTGTGTCTGTGTGTGTGTGTGTGTGTGTGTGTGTGTGTGTGTGTGTGTGTGTGTGTGTGTGTGTGTGTGTGTGTGTGTGTGTGTGTGTGTGTGTGTGTGTCCTCATAAACCAACAACAGACGACCAGGCCCGTGTGCGCACAGGTTAATAAAAGGGGGCGTGTCCCGCACCGTGACGCGTGTGCGTGATGACGTAACACAGCGACACGCCGTCACATAAACATCGCGTGCCCGTTAAGCTCGCGTTTAATATTGACGCACAAACTCCGCGACCACGTTTGGTTTCACGTTAACCGGGCGTTTGGTTTCACGTTAACCGGGCGTTTGGTTTCACGTTAACCGGGCGTTTGGTTTCACGTTAACCGGGCGCTCGGCCGGGCCGTCACGGGTTTTGGCAGACGCGGGGAAGATAAAGATGCTGTTCGGCTGATGAAAGCCGCCCCTCAGCGCGATGTAAGCGATGCGCCGGGGCTCTCCTCCTTGACTTCGGGTTGGTCCGTGTAACCCCCGTCTCAGGATCAGCAGGACTCAGAAAAGGTAAACATGGCTGCATCTGGAGGCCGGCTGATCACTGAGAGATGGCTTGTGTTAAAAAAGCATTGCTTACTATTCATTCTTCTCCATTCAGTGTTACAGCCTTCATTGGCATGCATGCTTTTCATTGAAATGCATGAGATGTGAGAGATGTTGTGGCTTGCATCCATCAGCATTTGAGCTCTTTTGTGGAAATATGACATGAGAGTTTACGCATTTGTTCCTGCATCTCTCATTATGTTGTAGTTGGAGGGGAAAGTGTGTCTGTCCTCTCTGGTCAGAGATCTGAACAGATCTTTCTGTTGTTCACCTCGCTCCCACGCTTATGTTACAGACTCAAGAAGATAATCTTACTTTTTAGGGCAGTCCACGTTCAGCCCGCTTGTTTAACATTGCATATGTGTGTCATCTTGGCAGGCCTGTGTCATTAAATCTAATACATCCAATAAGATCAGGTTGGTATAACAGCACCCAGATGGACTTGCGTTCCTAATCCCCTCTTATATTGTGCGGTGTTGTCTCATACTGTTTTTCCCAGGTTATGAAAGCCATTTGTGGCCCAGCCTGCTCTGTTGTGCTCCAGATTTAGGCTGGTGGTAATTAATCTTGTGAACAGATCTCTGTTTTACACTTCAACACTCTTCAGGGACCTGCGAAGAACATGTTGCCCGAGCAACAGCCCTTTACCTGTTCACCTTATGTTACTATTGGTGATTTGTGGGACAATCACTTAATATGTATGCATGTCTTACAGACTATGTTTATTCCTTCTCTCGCCTGTCTGATAAAGTGTTTTGGAGTGGTGGGCTGTATTAGAGATGTTCTCGCCACAGAGAAAAGACTTCGTCTCTCTGACACTGGGAGACCAGCATAGCCGCAGCTACACCAACGGCAAACACCGAAGACAGTCCTGCTGGAGGGTAAGTGTTCCTGTAGCTTAACTGGTAGAGCATGACGTTAGCAGTGCCACAGGTTGTGGGTTCGATTTCCAGGAAACACATACTGATCACATGTATAACTTGAATGCACTTTAAGTCACTTTGGATTAAAATGTCGGCCAAATGCGTAATGTAAATATAAGTGCTCAATTAGAGCATTTCAGCTGCTGTTATTTTAGAGTGCTCTGATCTCATAGACACAGAATATCATGCAGATTGTTGACGATGAACCGTGATGCCAAAGCTGATGTATATTTCTTTCTGCGAGTGTGAATGGAGTGCAGTCATTCAGAGAGCGACATGTTGATCAAGACCGATACCTTTTCATCTTTTGTATTAAATGAAAAGTTCATACTTTAGCTTCGTGTTTTAGTCCTGTCCAGATCACGACATATCAAACCCAATGTATTTTTCCTTACATTTAATATATTAATTTGTTATATATTTGATTTTCTCCATAAAGCAAACATACAATCACTGCATAGTCAAAACGGACTCGTTTAGTTGGTGACTTTTTGTTTTGGAATAAAAGGTTCTTTAATTAAAAGCCTCATTGGTTATGCTTGGTGTTGCAAAGCATCTTATATGCTTACCATTAAACAGTGTTTAAAGGCTTGTACTGGAAAATAAAGAAGCCATTTTGTTTTATTGAAGCGTTTTGTTTAGTGTTGGCAATCATCACTCTGTTCATCAAGTCATCACATACAAACTGCTGCACTTTCCTACGATTGTTTATGAATTGTTTGTTGGTTTTTTGGGTCAGAAATGGAAACAGCTGTCCAGACTTCAGCGGAGTCTCATCCTCCTCCTCCTGGCTTTCCTCTTCATCTGTGGAATTCTCTCTTATTCCAGCTTGACGGAGCAGTGGAGAGGTACTGCACCAAATACCATGTCATTTACATGATATATGAGAGGATGTATGTTATGGAAGCTTTATATTAGCTGCCAGGAATTCTATGAATTATTAATGACAGACTGCGTGATATTTAATAAGATATTAAAGTTCACCAACTCTGCCATTAATTAATTCCAATTTGTGCAGTTTTATTAAAAATCGCCCGCTCTGCTATTATTAATACAGATATGATGTCTCTCGTTAAGTTATGTTTTATTGATTCTAGTCTCTTAACATTGGTTATGGGTTAGTTATTAGTTATTGTCTTCCAGGCCTCTCTGATAGATCAGTGAAGGACGATTGGGTTGAGATGGAAAACAGAGGTCTTAGGCCCATCCCTCCTGGCATCATCCAAAAGCTCGAACCAGGGGCCATTCCTGGGGTCATCCAGGATATCCCACCGGAAGTGCTGCCAGAGCTTCAAAGACCAAACGTTCCGATTCTTCCCAAACCTCCAGCCATGGTTAGTAACAGAATGTTCTTCAGAGGATTATTTAGGATCTTTGAGGTTCTGTGTTGGTTACATTCAGTAATTTGCAAGGATTTTTACCACTCCTGTTAAGACCAGAATTTCCAAGCTGCCTCAAATTGGTTAGTGCTGGTCTCGCCCAGTGGACCAAAAAATTAGCAACATTTAGCTAGTAAGGCAGATTGACTTAAGGTTTCTATCTGGTTGACCCTAAAGGATGATTGAAATGAGGGCATTAAATGTCCTTCCTTATTTCATGAGGTTCTCTGTCTGCTGTTTTTTTATTGTGTTGTGGTTTGTTCTTTCTGCAGAGGAAACCCCCCAGCAAACGTGGCCCTCCCGCCCTGCAGAAGCGTATGAACGTGAGCGACCCGCAGCTTAAAGATGGAGAAGAACATGTCATCAAGAGGGAAGAGGACGGAGGAACAGAGGCGAAAACAGTCATCAGGTCTGGACTTAACTTAGAACGATGATTCAGGCCTTCATCCGTATGAGAATTTTAATCTTGGTTCCAGGATTAGTTTGACATAATGTGATATTTATTTGTTGGCGTAGTATTTGACCTTTCGAGCAAGCAGAGGTATTAACGTTGAGGCAGTATTATGAGTTGTTTGTTGTTGGTCTCATTGATATGCTCGAAGCGTCTGATGCGTTTATCTGCTCGACTGAAACAAACGCAGCTTCACACTGTTCTTTAAATAAACCTCTTGCCTTATCTGAGCAGAAATTTATGATGAATTTCTTAGGGAAGAGCAGACATGGTGTAGCAGGAAATGAAAACATTTTGTTTTATGAAAGTGCTGTGGGGACGCATTTATTAACCACGAGCTGCTAACCGCTGCGCCTTTTAAGTAAATTCTAATAAGCCTTTATTTCCTCTCGCTGTGTTTTCTACTGAAATTCGACTGCCTGTAAGATTACAACTCCCTGCTTCTGATTGGTTCATACACTGTAGAGGCTGTTACCTGATTGGTCTTCATCTGTAAAGCCAGTTCCCGCACCTAATCATAACTAAAGTGGGGAGAAACGGGAGTTGTAATTTCACAGCGAGTCAGATTTCAGTACTACACCAGAGCACCGCCTCCTGGCCATGTTTAATTGCTATGGCAACTGTGGGGAGTGTAGAGCCTAAATCCCTGCCTTCACAATGATAAAGTGCAACATCTCAACAAATGGCCGCCTTTGAATTGGTTTGAGTCATTGGGTGAAACCTGATAATAAATAATATAAAAAAAAGAATAAAGCCTGAATGAGTCATTTTAACAGTTCTGTGCTGTTTTGGGCGTCTGTAGACTTTTAATCACTCATTGCTCTCTTGTTTGCTTCTGTGCTACTAGCTGGCGTGGGGCGATGATAGAGGCGGAGCAGGGGGCGGAGCTAGAGCTTACCGCCCGTGAAAAGGAAACCGGAACGCTAGTTGAATTCGAAGGAGTAAAAGCAGGTATTGGCATGCACAGCCATCTTTCCTTCATGCCGACCATGTGGCCAACTAGATTTTGACATTTTCTGAAGAAAATGTCAGCAGTGTTTGGACTGGGGTGTTGTGGGAATTTGGCAGGATGTTGCTGTGCTGTTACTTCCTGTTGAAAGAGTCACGGTCATGTGGTGTTTTACAAATGATGACAGTCACTACATACAGACGTAGCTACTGATTTAATCCGTGGTAGTTTCAGATAAGCCTGTAGATCCCGTCGAGGCGGTGCGGGAGGCGTTCAGACACGCGTGGAAGGGCTACAAGGCCTTTGCGTGGGGTCACGATGAACTCAAGCCCATCTCTAAGTCTCATGCTGAGTGGTTTGGTCTGGGACTCACTCTGATAGATGCACTGGACACCATGTGGATAATGGACCTGAAAGAAGGTAAGTGTCATAACAGAGTTTCATTGCAACCCTATGTTTGTTTTGAATCTGTTCTTTTCTTACATTAGTGTTTTATTTTTGTTTTGTCAATATTAGGGCTGCACGATATTAAAGAAAACCTGTCAAATAATGTAATATTTGATGATAATGCTTTGTAAAATTTGCTTAAATTATATTAAAATGTATTTAAAAATTGAAAATGATATACCCAACATACATGTTTCACATTCTTTCTGAACAAAAACATATATTGCAGTTAACACATATTTCAATCATTTTAATATGTTGCAGCTCTAGTCAATAGGAAAGTTTTAGTTAAATCTTTGGGCAATGTCTACGCCCTGGGACATTAAAGTTAAAGAAACATCTATGAATTAAAATAAATGCTTTATTGAAGTTATATTCTTATTTTATCTCTCGCACTTTGTCTCTTTCTCTGATTCTGTCTGTATTAGAGTTTGAAGAAGCCAGGAAGTGGGTAGAGACAGAATTATCCTTTTCCAAGAATGTGGATGTCAATCTTTTTGAGAGTACCATCCGTATTTTGGGGGGTCTTCTGAGCACATACCACCTGACTGGAGACACTCTGTTCTTTGACAAAGCTGTAAGTTTTTCACATCATAATTTAGGGTTGCCAAGCTAGGGAATTTTGAAAATATTGCATGTTGGAATATAAATGGACTTTACGGAAATTAAAGACAATTAATTTTAAATTTTGGGTAATTTTTACAAACTTTATCATATACAAACATAAATATGAACATACTCTCTCCCTTGATGACTTGTATTCATCTGTATGCTATAATTCCCAAATATTCCCTTAAATTCCAGTTAAGTTTTCAATCATACATCCTACATAACATAAATGAAAAACATGGCTTTAACTATTTACAGTTTGTCATCATGTGATGAAACTGTTTCCATGGGTTGATAAACTCAACACGTGTCTCTGTTCTTACAGAAAGATATTGGCTCTAGATTAATGCCTGCCTTCAAGACTCCGTCTAAAATCCCTTTCTCTGACGTGAATATTGGCAAAGGAACAGCACACCCTCCACGCTGGACCACAGACAGCACCGTGGCAGAGGTGACCAGCATTCAGCTGGAGTTCAGAGAGCTCAGTCGACTCACACAGGACCCACAGTACCAGGTACAACCAGATCTTAAGACCGGCACACCATTCATAAATAGTCAGGAGACATTTAGAGTCATGACATTGTCATAGCCTTTTATTCTGATGGCTTTGATTATGGCTCATCCAATCACATTTCAGAGCCAGAATCTATTTCAGTGTATGCTGTTCTGTTCTTACATCTTAAAGCTGCAATCTGTAACTTTCGCCTCTCTACCGCCATCTCTGTTTGAAACATAAAATTGCAGGTTACTTTACATTCATTATGTATGGTGAAGTCAAACTGACATGTCCCAGACCCAACAGCTCAGCTTCTAAATCATAATTATAAACTTACCATTGTGCATCAGGTTAAGATAAGGAGATTGTGTTAAACACTGATCTGTCATGTACTTGTTCAATAACAAATATTTCTTCATTTTAACCCAAAAAGGTTACAGATTGCAGCTTTAAAGCATGTAATTTCCATTCTATACACAAATCCTTTAAGTATCTAATAGAAGTCTGTAAGATAGTTTAGCTGTTTATATTTCATCTTTGTGTGCTAGCTCACATTCTCTCCATAGCTTCTAACATGTTAATGCCCTCCATCATTGTCCTATCACCAACGTTTGTTCTCTTATTTTATCAGGAAGCAGTGGAGGAGGTGACCAGACAGGTGCACAGGCTGGAGGGAAAGCATGATGGTCTGGTGCCCATGTTCATCAACACAAACAGTGGAAAGTTCACACGCAGAGGGGCCTTAACGCTCGGGGCCCGCGCGGACAGTTACTACGAGTACCTGCTCAAACAGTGGCTGCAGGGGGGCAAAAAGGAAACCGAGTGAGTTACAAACAGATACAAACAGGACTTCATGAATTTAGAGCTTAGATGTTGGGTTCCAGAGAATCGGCGATCCTCAGTGAGTCTAATGGACAGAGGTCACAGTTCTGATCGCAGATGAGGTGGTGTGATTGATTTGTATTTCCAGTTGTTGATTGGATGAATCAAGCAGGATAAAAATGAGAGTGCCTGAGCCTGTTTGAATCATGGCATAAAGAGTCTTTTGGAGACCACAGACATGTTGCTTAGCCTTTAATCACACTCATAAAAACAGGGCCCCTGTGTTGCATCTCAGTGTGACAATTTTCTTGCAGTTCCTTAACAGCTAGTTTACTCATCTTACCTGGTTTATACTGGTCTACCAGCTTGGACAACTGGTTTAACGTAATTTTTTATTTCAGAAATTATTATTTTTATTGGGAAACATGATGATGTTCAGATCAGCTGAAGTGAACAGCAGGTATCCAGTGCTGAGGGTGTAGTAAACATCATCCAGGGACCCTGTGGACTAGAACCCATTTTCAGTCTCTGTTGACCACATTGTGATGCGTCTCAGTGCTTTTCTCGCACCTGAGTCTTGCTAGATTCGCACTGCTGTTGTCAACACACAGTCGCTTCATGCTGATAGTCTTTTTTCACAGGGTTTGAATAGATTTGAATAATTCAATAATAAGGTGTTCACTGGGGTTCAGTAGACACAGAGTCTTAATGAGTTTGATAAATGTCTCTGGTCTTCAATATAAAATCCACCCAAGATGGGTGGTGATTATGTGTTGGACAGAAGGCAGTGCATTTCAATGACCTGTGTGCCCTGTCTGTATTACCTGTGAGATCTGTCTCGCTAAGCTTTATACTGTCTTTTTCTCAGTGAAACATTTTCTAGGGAGTGAAACGACATCCTTGAGTTTTTTTTAAGTCTGACATGTAATGAATAAATGATTGACCTCAACCAATCGGATGAGATGAATTGTGTGGTTGGTTTTTAGCTTTTGCAACGAAGTAATGACACAATAACTCTTCAGAAATGTTTACTTTTATGCTTTATTGAAAATAACAAGGGCACACAGGTTTGGATAGACATACAAGTGAGTAATAAGAATAATGACAGTTTTTTTGGGTGATTTATAAGTGTGGGACTCAGTAATTTTACGATTGAAATGCAGTAGCTTATTTTTGACTCTAGAGGGCAAAAGAGTTTAACTAACTTTCTTTTGCAGACTGTTGGAAGACTATCTTCAAGCTGTAGAAGGTGTGAAAAAGAACCTCTTGAGACAGACATCTCCCAGTAAACTGACTTTCGTAGGCGAGCTGTCCAATGGCCGTCTCAACCCCAAGATGGTAAGAAGTCTAACACTTCATTTCAGTTTCCCAGAGTCATTTTGATGCGTTCTGATGTTTTTCCTCTATAAATATCTGTTATCTATACCCTGCAGCATCTGTTCCTGTAATCACCAGTTTTAAATCTAGTGAAGTTAATGAAATTGGCTCCCTGCATGGATGGAAACAGACCAACGTAATGAAGTCGAAATGGAGATCTAAGACCTTTGTGGCCTGTGCGAACCCTTATGAATCTCTTTTTTTCATCAGAACATTCTCTCCCTCTCTCTCTCTCTCTTCTCTCTCTCTGTCTCTCTCTCTGTCTCTCTCTGCTCTCTCTGTCTCTCTCTGTCTCTCTCTGTTTCTCTCTGTCTCTCTCTGTCTCTCTCTGTCTCTCTCTCTCTCTCTCTCTCTCTCTCTCTCTCTCTGTCTCTCTGTCTCTCTGTCTCTCTGTCTCTCTGTCTCTCTGTCTCTCTCTCTCTGTCTCTCTCTCTCTGTCTCTCTCTCTCTGTCTCTCTCTCTCTGTCTCTCTCTCTCTCTCTCTCTGATACAGGATCATTTGGTGTGTTTTCTGCCTGGTACTCTGGCTCTAGGTGCTCATAACGGTCTGCCTGTCGATCACATGGACCTGGCTGTGCAGCTGATGGAGACGTGTCATCAGATGTATGCGCAGATGGAGACTGGCCTGAGTCCTGAGATTGCTCACTTTAACCTGCAGTACCCCAATTCACGAGACATTGACGTAAAGGTGCGTTGACATCTCATTGAAGGGGGCTGTCTGAGCTGTGGCTTAGTACCAGAGTTTGACATTAGCATGTTGATAAATGTACTCACTTATGCCTTAATAACTATGAGGATGTTGCCTTTAGCATTGACAGCTGTTGTAATGTGTGTAGCCTGCAGACAGACACAACTTATTAAGACCCGAGACTGTGGAGAGTCTGTTCTACATGTACAGATTCACCAAAGACAGCAAATACAGGGACTGGGGCTGGAATATTCTACAGAGCTTCAACAAGTACACCAGAGTGAGTGAAATGAGCAACATGCTTAACACAAACTAATGCACAAGTGATGTGTTTGGACCTTTAAAAATCTATGAATGACAACAAAATATCCAACCAAGTAGTATCTACAGACAAATGTTGCAAGACATTTCATAGAACAAATTTAAAGCTACATCTAAAACTTTCTGGGTAAAAATGAACAAAATCAGTTATTGAGTAAGTACATGACAGATCAGTGTTCAACACGATTGCCTTATCCTGATTCACAAAAGAAAATTTATAATAAAGATTTAGAATTTGAGCTGTCGGATCCGATTCACACGAAATGTCTATCTGTAAACATAAAGATATATCACATCTGGGTACTGTAGGTGGTGCAGAGTTCGTAACTTGTTCTTACAGCAGTTAGAATTTTATCTTGTCATTTAAAAAGGAACTTGGCAAGTATCCTGCAATCTTATGTTTTGAACAGAGATGGCGATAGAGAGGCAAAACTTACGATAGCAATTGCAAATTTTCTTTTCATCTTTGCAGTTACTTTTGTTGAGCAGATCCTACGATTTTTACAGGATGTATGAGAGTCAGTTCCTCTCAAGTTCCTCCCTTTAATATTCTGGTTGTCAAATGTAGTGAGCATTGTGTTTTTGTTATATTTCTTTAAATGCCACGTTGATATTTTGTTATCAAATGCAATGACATTTGTGTATTTTTAAAGCATGACCTAAGTATCCAAATACTTTGAGACCACTGTATACACCATTTTCCATAATCTCAAACAGACAGCAATGTAATTTCACATAACATGTCTGTCTGATTTACTGCTAAAAATAAAAAGTCCTTTCCCTACATTCCCGTGTCAGGTCCCCAGCGGTGGCTACACCTCCATAGGTAACGTCCGTGACCCTGCCAACCCATCGCCCAGAGATAAGATGGAGAGTTTCTTCCTGGGAGAGACGCTGAAATATCTCTTCCTCCTTTTCTCTAATGACACGGAGCTGATCAGCCTGGATAAGTATGTGTTTAACACTGAGGCCCATCCACTTCCCATATGGCCATCTGCCTCCTGATTCCCGGCACTCTTCCTTCGGAGTGAGGCCAACTTCAGTGGGAAATGATGCAGGCTTCCATAGGAAGAGGCTTCTCAGAGAATTCGTATTTGACAGATTCTTTGGTGGGCAGTTCTGGAGATGATTCTGTTCTGAATAGAGGTGGCGAGCTACTATTCACTGACCTTTAAAAATATAAGTGAACTTATATTACAGATCACTGAGAGTTTTGGCTCCTCCTCAAAGATCAGAGCAGATGTGGTGGTGGTTTTACTCACTGTAGGTGGTGGAAAGTTTGGGGTGTAACAACATCATATCTGAAACACCTCCAACATCGTTTTCTCTACCCTTTTCTTGTCATTTAGAATAATGTACAGTAACACTTTACATTAAGGTTTAACTTGATAACAATTTATGCATTAGGTATTATGAGCTTACAATAAATAACTAATGTGCAACATACATTCAATCTAGCTTCACTTATAAGTAGTTATATTTGTTAATAATAATAATATTATTATTATTATTATTTATAGTACCAAATATACACATTCATGGATGATAAACTATATAACTTGAATATATAAATATATTGGTATATACAAACATTTAAAAAACTTCAACCAAGATTTATAAATGCTGTTATTTATTGTTGTTTAATATTATTGCATTAACTAATGTTAATGAATTAATCCTTTTTGTAAAGTGTTACCAAATTGAGTTGCCCACAAGGTCATGAAGACTGCAAAGTGGCTACTCAAGACACACCATGTTACACATCTCTGATGTCTTATTCCATATTTCGTGACAGGAACATTGCCGAAGCTTCGTAAATCTTTGTAAAATGAAGGTTTCTGTTTCTATATTCGTGTTTCTCTTTCTGCGTGTTTAGATGGATGCTCTCCAGTGGCTCTCCTTTGTTTTTACAAACTGTTACAATGGGACACTGTACATAAATATCCGTTTACCTTTTGCAGAAGTCAGGATGCATTATGGAACAAAATGTGTACTTAAATTTATTTTGTTTTTGGGGGCTGGTTTGGAGCCCTGCGGGACTGTGTGTTTTTCTCCTACTGAACGTAAATCAGTGAACACTAATAATTTAATGTAGCGAGTCTGCAGCCCCGCGTGAATCGCTGCGCTATTGATTTGTTATGATCAACAAATTTTGAAAGCTGTTTCACGGCACTGGATGCTGTGATGCAACATCGACTATAAATGTGTATATATATGTTCCTAATTTAATTCGTTTTTCACAGATGATTAAAAGCTAAATAACTGAAAATGTTGCTTGAAGGAGACTGAGCGTCTCTCGTCAGTAGACGATTACTGCTGGAGTTGTTGCTGCTAATAAATCTGCAAATTTACATCATTTAAGAGCGCATTGCATAAACTTTATCCTCATGCTGCCATCTGTTATCCTTTGTTAGGTGATTGTAGACACGTTCTCAACTACTAAATAACTAGTTTAGCCAAAAATGACATACTGTCATTCACTCGCCTTAATGTCCTTGCGACACACAAAAAGGAGATATTGAAAATCCACAGTAAATGGAGACTGGAGTATTTAAGCATCAAAAAGGATACAAAAATAACATAAAGTGTTCTCAAAGCAGTCCATAAGACTCTTCTGAGGACCAGAGCCCAGTGGCATGGCCTTGCTGAGACCCTGTTACAGATGAACAAACCTTTAAACCGTATCTGCCTTAATAAGAACAACATCCAAATTCAGAAAAAAATATTTGGGGATCATTTTATGGTACTTTTTCATCCTTTTTGAAGCTTGAAAGCTGCAGTCCCCATTTACTATAATTACCCAAATGTTTAAAAAGGGACGTGCAGGTAAATAAATAAATAAACAAGGGTGATCTGTCTCTTAAAGAGTCTGAGCCTTTGGATAAATCCCTGGTGTTTTAATTTAGCTTGTAAGTGTGTGGTCCGATATCCCTTAGACGTGCTTTTCCAAAAAACTAAAACAAAACTTGGAAGTCTGTTGTGTGTGCCCGACTCTTGTTTATTACGTAGACACATTGAGTTTATTTGTGTTATCAAGTGTTTGCATCTGCAGTCGCTTTATTAGTCTCTGGTCAAACAACAGTTATCCAATCATGACATCCAAGCTTTCAAAACCTGTCAGACTAGCGCAAAAACAATCCTTCATCTGAAACAATAAGTTTTCAAGCTGATTGACATATGCATTACGGTTCATCTGTCCTGCTTCACATCTCTTTGGCTGCTTCTGGTGATACGATGTAAAAATGTTTGAGGGAATACGGATGGATCCGTGTGATAATGACCGATTTCCCAGTGATTGCGTCTCTGCGCAATCAGCGCACTGTGATTACCACTTGTGCTTGTGCGCTGGCGAGCGGTAGATGGAGTCCAGAGTGGATGCCGATCTGATGAGGCTTTGTGAGGGTCACTGTGTACATTTATTAATATTCAGCACACTTGAACTGTATTTGATCATGTAAACGTGGTTATAAGATGTCCATCAAGACAGCAGCAGGTCTCTGGGATTATTGACTAGTCTAATTATTGATCATCTACTTCGCATAATAATGAAACAAAGCAGATTATGGCAGAAGTAAGACAATGTTAAGGTATTGATGGCCATCGCTTTTATTTTGATTTTATTTTGAAACGTTTAGTTGAACTTATGTTTCTCTTACTGAGCAAAATGAAGATATGAGAACATTCTAAAAAAAAAGCTAAAAAGTTGGTGTTTTACCAAAACACTATTATGCACACTTCTTCATATTTACATACTCGTACATCATTCCTGTTACATGTTAATTATTTAGAAACTGTAAAAACGTCATAGGCATGTCAACTCTGTATGTTTCTGTGTCATTCTTTTGTCAGTCTCTGGAGGTGGATATTATCTGAATACTGTACAGTATTTGGTCAAATGTCATTCCATCCTTACACAGTAAAAACTGTTTAAAGAACCTGTCTTGCCATGTTAACTTTTTGAGCAGGTATGTTTATATCTTTAATTTGCACTACTTTTACACTTCGTACTGTACTTTCGTTGTGTATAGTCTTTTATAGTCTTGTATAGTATTGGTTTCAGTTAGAACAGAATAAAACCGGCAAACAGAGGATCTTTTGTGTTCTTTTAACAACTACAGAGTTTTGTCTCCGTTGGCATAGTTCAAATCTCAGTTCAAGCTAATACACTGCCTGACACCCACTAACATACGTTCCTCAGCTACGCACTTGTTATCTCTGTTCACTCTTGGATTCCTGTCTCAGCTAGAGTAGAAATGTGGCTGCGCGTTTGTAGTTTTTCCTTTGAAATTTTTCTGATGCTGACTTTTCTGGGAGTTCTTAGTCATTCACTTCTGCAGTTGCCGATGCGAGAAAGCCTCTGACCCTTCTGTACAGTGTGTCATGTTCACTCATGCATTTATGACATGCTTCTGCCCAGATGTATCTCGTATTGTAACTTCCTGACATGTCCCGAGAGCTTCAGCAGAAGCAGAACAAGAGTCCAGACAGAATTACTGACTTTGGGGCCCCAAATTCTTAAATGTTCACGCCATGCAGGGTCCCATCCACCAGCTCAGGGGACTGTTAACATCCATTGTGACATTTGTACCCAAGGCCCCACAGCCTTTTGATCCGGTCCTAACAATGCTTATTACTTTTGTGTCAGAAAACACTGTAAGTACGTATCTCCTCTTTGGAGTTTTAAAGGTAGGGTAGGCGATCTTTTCCAGAAACATTTTTTGTTATGCTGGTTGAAAGTTTCTTCATATCATGATGGCAATCACTAAGTAAAGTGATCTAAATATATTTAGATATATTTATATCTTCTGTTTAAGGTAAAGGGACATAAAATGTGCATCTAAATTCAAAACATTAGCCTGCATTTTTCTAATTATACGCTATCATAATGATTACAATATATATAGACTCTATATATAAGATTCTATATCTGAAATCTATATATAATTACATGTAGATTTAAGACCTAAATTGTTATTCTTAGGTTTAAAAGTAAAGAAAACCCAAAATCAATTAGTTGTGAGAATCAGTGGACCAGTTTTTATCCAGAACAAGAGCTTAAGAACTACAGCTCAGTTATCCACACGTCTGACCACAGAACAGCTGTGGAATGCCGGACCTGATATGGTTTTGTGAGGTAAATTTGTTCCCAGAGTTCACAGCTTGAGCACAGCCAATTTTCTGCATGACGGCAAGCTATGACAGACCCACAGCCACAACTTCCCCAGTGCTGAGCAACTGCGGCACAATTGCCTCTAATCAACACCATTCTTGCCTCTCCATCCAACATGGCTTCCAGTCTCTGTATTGGCTCCACTAAGAAAAGAGCACGAAATTAAAGTAAGATGACATTTGTCTTAATCTCAGAGAAATGAATTGAGTGACGTCTGGGAATTCATTGATTGTAGTTGTTTATTGTACTTTTAATTGGTTATTTCTCTCTTGGACAAACTTTAACTGATTTCATGCTAGTTTTGTTTAATCTTGTTTGTTTGATGGGCAGTTTATCGCTTTAGTGCACTCTGGAAGAAACGTTGTCATTGATTTTCTCCATAGAAATTGAAAAAACGTTCAGAGAACAGTTCTAAGCCACGAACCAAACCAACTAGCTTGAAGACGAATCAGAACATTACGATCTTTGATTTGAAGCTAAGAAGTATTTAAAAATCTGGAAAAAATACAAAGGTAAGACTGTATTCTTAAGACTGTATAAACAACTCCTACAATTAAGCATTTTGAGTACCATAATTCAATCATAAATGACAGTGCAACATATAACTATTGAATTACAGTTATTTACATATACGTATTTTAATTGCATTGCAAAATAAGATTTATACAGTACAAATAGTTTGAGAGTGTGCACTTTTATTACATCATCTGTTACGTCATACTTTATAGGAGTGGCTACAGAGAAAATGAAGGTCCATAGGTTTAATGGCTCTGTTGTACCTTCACCTAAATGGAACACAAGCCCTTAAACTGGTAAAGCAGTTCTTTGGCATTGCAATGGTTCTTTCCCACAGTGACAACTAAATGTCTTCATTAAAATGATAAATTCTGACTCTCAGTCTGAGATACAGCTGTTAGGGTGTGATGAGAGGGAGTTAGACAGACCCCAGGGCGTGGTTAGGGGGTAAACACAACGTTCTGCTAGTGTTCCAGCTGGCATGGCTATTGGGAAATCCTTTTAGAGCTGTGGGTGAACCCAGGGACACATTAGTGAGAGCTTGCTAACTGTCTGAAAGCCCACAGCTGTACTTTAAAGGATTCTTTTTAAAAGTCAGGGGAGTAGTGGATTGATTGGTAGCTGGAAGTAAAATGTACAGAGTTTTACAAGTTGTTCTCTGACAGTGTCTTTGTTGAGGTGAGCAAACAGTCTGTGAGGGTTTGAAGAATCTGCACAGTTAACACAACAGACACAGTGATAAACTTATCAACTGAATTAAGTGCAGCAGTTACTTGATTGAGAATAAAGGAGTAAGAACTTTAAATAACAGCCCTGTCTGAAACCTGAAAAATGCTTCGCAAGGCAGTGTATAGCGGTAGGAAAGGATTAAAGCGTGTCTGAATTTAGTGTTTGCAAAATATACTGTCTGCCTTGATGCCTTCATCTGGTTGCTTTGTGAAGGCAATATAGATGTGTCCTTTGCTGACATCCCATAATCCTTTGCATGCGGTTTGGTGGTTGATGGAAAGAATAAAAATAGCGTCCCATTTCTAGAAATAAGTATTTTAGTACTTCAGTATCAGCTTGGTTTCTAAAGCTCACTTGAATTTGTTGTAGATCATTAGATTTAGCTTTATGGTGCCTCCTGAGGTTTGTCTGAAACCAGTTTCCCTAACTGGCTGAGTAAAGAGTTCGCTGCATTCAGTTTGAAAACATATTAAAGGATTTTATTGTAGAAGTTCGGTGACAACAATGCAGGCACTCCACTCAACAATCGTACTGGATAAGATATTAAACGCTGGTGTCCTACAGGAAGTCACCATTATTGAGCAACTAACACTCCTAACAAGGGCTACAAGAAACCTGGATGATGAAATGGGAATTTTGTTGACAGAGTAAAGAGGTGCTTTCAGTCCACCAACATCAAGGTGGAAAAGCTGGACAGAATGAGAACAGGGGACTGACAGCAAAATGGGAAAGATGTTCTGGTTTGAAAGGAGGTGGAAATGACTCTAAAAATACATTCCCGCGTGTCATGAAACGCAGGCTGCCTCCTGGTGCAGGTACAGCTAGATTAAGTGTGTTTTGAGTCTGAAGAGGGCCTGCAGTGCGTGGGTTGTGTGCGTCACTTATACTCCCCGGTGGTCTGACAGCGGCTCCGTAGGGACGGGCTGTCGGACTGGCTATTATAAGCTGCGGATAAACACCGCCGCTCTCAGCCGAACCGGAGAGCGCCCGCGCAAATGAGCTGACAGGTGCGCCCCCGCCGCTCGCCTGCTGAAAGCGCTCCAGCCAGACCCATAAAACAAAGACGGGAGATGTCGAATGACATCCATAATGAAAGGGAAGCTTAACATGAGATGACAGAGGGTTAGACAATTCAGAGGCGCATCTGTATGCCCCGTACACTTTGTTTCATCTGTATCACAGACTTGTCTTGTAACTGCTCTTCAAGAATTCAGATCAATTGATTAAGCTGCTTGCGACAGCAACACAAATGTGCAGGCTGGTGCTTTGAAAGGGATATTTTGATATGCTGTTTCAAATATTGTAGATTTTGTCTTCAACGTTGGTGCAAAATTAGGCTGTCAAGCACTGTGGCGGTCTGTGAGAGAATTTTCCAGTGAGTTTGTTCTGAAAATTAATATCGATTAAACCTGCTCTCGTTACCTTGTCACAACAAAAGATTGTAGCGGGTTTATCATCGTGTCGCACTATATCATGTGTTTTGCTGATAATTGTTCCTGTGTACATGATGATCTTTCCCTGAGAGCTTAATTGTCTTGATAATTAACAAAACAAATCACTTGTCAGTATGGGAAGCACATGGAAGAGAACTAGCAATGTAATTTACTGGCAATACATCTTGTAAATGTATGTGTTTTTTTTTAATACTAAGTGAAATTTCTTATTTTCATAATTTCTTTCATGTTTTAGGTGGATTCAAATGCTGTTGCACCCGGTCTCAATAGCCAGTTTATGCAACAGAGGGCTGTCTGTGTCCTTTGGCATTGCTGCAGTTATTCTATGTTGGCTGTCTTTGCATAGGCTATAAGCCTCAGTACATGATGCATGAAATAAAGTGGATAAAACTGGAGCAAGCTGACACTTTTTCCATGCTAATGAAAAACATAAGCCTTTGTATTTGGACGTGGGACAACTTGCCCCAAATTGGCATTCATGAAAAATGCCCATGTCCTGTTTGCTACATTTATTTAGAATGTTTTCAGATCAGCTCCCTTCCTTTCTGTGTTAGAAAGCCGTTTTATTATCCACAAACATTATTACTAGCCTTTGATATAATCCCCACAGTTTCCAGATTTGTTTCAGTTATTTTAAGGGGCCTTTGACTCATAGCATCTCAGATCGTAAATTCTTTTGCTAAGTGTGTACATGGAGTTCTGCGTGTACACTTGCACTATTGCAAAGTTGCACCAGTTTTCACGTGGGACTCTTTGCCTTGTGCATGACAGAGGCATTAACAAATGCTTCAATCACCAATGTATATTGTATACCAATGTGTATTGTTTTCTTGTCTCCATTAATTTCATGCCATACTGCAGCTTTCAAATGAAGCATCCTGCCTATTTGCCATTTAATAGATTCTTTTTATTTCTGATTTGGCTAGATGTGCGCAGGCAGTGGCCCCACAGCTGTAAATAACAGCACATGTATAAATACCTGCGAAGGTTCTTACCATATGTGTAAGTGTGAAAGTCCATCCCACGCTAATGGAGCACTTCTTAACTTTCCAGCCCTTGCTGATGTTTCCATATGGCACATGCTGTAAAGGATGGATAGATGGTAGAAAATGACTAAATATCTGCCACCTCTTAACCTATAAAATAAAATAGTTGTATTAAATAAAAGTTTATAGAATCAAAGAGCTGCTCTTATTGAGTAAGTTTAAGCAAAGCTGAGTTATCTCCAGTCCATACGCCTCTGGACTGTTGGACTCTGGACTCTGGATTACGCTGTTTGTGGGCTGTAAACCCACATTTTCAAGACAGGATTTTCTGTAGCTTGGTGTGTAAATACCTGGAAGTGCTTTGGGAGACAGGCCACTAACAGTTTAATGTGGGGAAAAATGGCCCGGACAGTCAGAATCGAGCAGAAGTCTGGGGCAGACTGGTGAAGTTAAAGGGTATTCGAGGGAAAAAGGTCTCTGAATAGCTGCTGAAAAGACTGGAGTAATCATCTCGACCTATTTATCTGTTTTTTCTGTTAATTGCTCTACGCACAGAGACATGCAGAGCACTTGTGTAACTCATCTTTGTAGACATCTCATTGGAGCTCAGCCATTCTGTCAATGCCATGGATTACAAAGCAATAATGTTTGCACCACACAAATGATGGTGTTTTGAAGCCATTAAAGAGAGCTGATGATAGCGTTTCTCAACAAAAGTGAAATCAGGGGGAAGCAATGAATTCTCGTCATTATAGCTTTAATGGTATTTGTTAGCACATATTGTTTGGTCAATACAAATGACGAGATTTCCTGGAATATTGTACATCATCCATAATGTGAAATAGCTTTTTTTTTAAGAGAGGGTGAACAGAAGGTTTTGTGTTTTGTGTGTTACTATTGTGGGTCAACCTCTGACAGCATGTGTGTTTTATGAACTGAGCTTTTCCTTATGATTTATGTCAGATGTGTAATCCTGGAAACAAAGTATGTTTTCTGAACCACGGAGCAGCGTAAGAGAATGAATAATGGTGGCAGATGAGAAAAGGTATTTTAAAAGGTAATAAATATAAATGACAATAAAACGCAATGCAAAGAAAAATATAGTGCTGAGCACAATGACACATTTATAAAAGTAATGAATACACATGCTGCTTAGTGACTTAAATCACCTACACATACAGTCTAAATTTGTTTTAATTTTAAGAAAATTCAACATGGATATTTAACAAATAAAAAACAACATGTCTACACTGTCTTTTATTTTAGTAAAGCTAGCTAAACACCCTTAAAATAATACATTTACCTGAGAAGCAAAATTGCCTAGGATATTAAAACGTATATATTTCTATATTTACATTTATTAATTTAGCAGACGCTTTTATCCAAAGTGACTTACAAAGGACGAGAGCATTAAATATTTTGTCTTAAGAATCAACAAGCCAAGTCTACAAAGCTACATTTAGTATTATGTCTTGTTTATCAATGTACTGCTTGTTTTGGGCATAAACCCTATTGTAAGAATCTGCCAATAGAACCAAATAAAACACAATTATATTTAAAATGCCATATTATTGCTTTAATATCTCTAGGTTGATTAGTAATAAACAGTTTTGTTTTTGAAACAAAAGGTTTTAAGTGTAGGTTCACCTACACGTCCTAAAGTCATTGCATTGTGTTCCATATTGACGCAGCATATTATGATATTGACTTGATCCCAATCGGCCTGGAGGACAAATAAATTATGGTTGAAAATGAGAGACAGTGCCAAAGAAATAGATCAGTATACTGAATCCATTCGTCTCTCAATAAGGCCAAGAAATGGAGAGTAATTTACATTAGCAATAAAAGCTGAGACTTCCACATTTCTCCTCCAGTCTCAAAGATCTGCGACTGATAAATTGCCCTTGAAGTTCAATGACACTTGAGCTGCTTGAAGATCTGAGAGGTGACCAGCAGATAAATGAGATCTATATGGAGATGTGTCGTATCTCATATCTCACAGATATGCATTTAAAGCCCACTATGTGAATCTTATCTTAAAGTAACTTTTGCCTCTTTGTCGCCATCTCTGTTTGAAACATAAACTTGCAGGTTACTTTACGTGCTTTTCAAAGTCATGAAGCCAAGCTGAGGAGGTCTGCTGGAAAATTGGACCCTGCAGCTCAAATTATAAATCATTATTTATAAGCTTACTGTTATGAATCAGTGTTGGAGACCGTTAAGCAGATAAGGAGACCGTTCTGAATATCGATCTGTCATGTACTTGCTCAGTAACTGATTTTTGTTTATTTTAAACACAAAAATTACAGATTGCAGCTTTGAAATCTTTCCTATTTTAAACCATCTGTTGTTTCAAGATGATGTAGATTTCATGTAGCTAGTTTAACATCGCTAGGTGGTTTTATTCTGAGTGGTTGATGAGTTAAAGCTGCAGTAAGAGATTTATGAGACGTACTGTTGATATTTGAAATCGACACCCAAACAAACACACACCCCTTCATTGCTCCACCTTCAAAATAAACACCACACAACACAGGCAGTGACTAGCATTTGGCAGACACGCCCCCTATTGCTGATTGGCTGAAATAATGTTATGGTGTTGTGGTGATCGGTCCAATCCACTTTGCTTTTTCTTCTATTTACACAGCCAGGACTATGTGCAAACACAATTGTTTTTAACACACACACACAGAACAGACATACAACATTTTGTTGTTGTTAGAGTGTTGATATTAACTTTCAACAGCGTTTCTCAGAAATCATTTTTTATACCTTTAATAGAAAAAAAGATACACTTTTTGTCTGCTTGATAAAAACTATATTAAAGACGCTGTTGTTTGTTAAGTGTAAACACGCACAATTGCATTTTCTCTTGGGTTTTGAACGTGGCCTGTGTCTGAGTTGTTGAAAGAGCCTGGATACCTGGAGGTATCAACGAGGAGCGTGAAACGGATTCAGTCTGAGTCACTGTTTGTAAGCCTATTACATAAAGTACTTAGCGTATTTTTCTCAAAACAGAGATTAATACAGTCAGGCAGCGTGGAGATAAATCTCTCCTGTCCAAGTGTGAGTTTGAGCTGTGTATTGTGTATAGATGCATTTCTATCATAAACTCTCACCGGCCTGTGATTTTTTTTGTGTGCCTCCTAATAGTTCTGTAGCCATCACTGTAGTGTTATCATATTCTGCTTTATGCCACAGGGCATTTTTCAGCATGGCGTGCGTGTAAGAAGGTGCTGCGGCCCGCACTATAAATTGAAAATCAAACAGATAGCCAAACTCATTAGTGATGCTCATGCAGGCAAGAATAGAGGATAGAGAGAGTTAATTAGTTCTCTCCTCTGCTGCCTAACAGGCTGGGATTCAGGTTCAATGTTACCCTGTCTTTGTCCATATTGGAGGCATGGCAGAATGGTCGTGTTTACCTTGCTGTCTTGTTGCTTATACACAGTAACTGCATTAATTACCGCCATCAATCACTCACTGTCGACTGTCGTTCTCTTCTCCCTCCCTGACCTGTGTGTGGGTTTACTTAACCATATATTGGGGAGAAATTTGTACTCAAACATCAGCAAATCTGAGAAAAACCTCCTTTTGGGGACGTCCTCATGTGTAAAAATGCTATAAAAGTATTGTAAATAATTTTTACAATAATTTTTTTTAATTGTAAAAATGCAGAAAGTTTTGTGTTAGGGTTTGGTTATAGTGTTTATAACTAGCTGTGTATTAAAATAATAAAAAAACTATGGAATGTCCTCATGTAGATGGATAAGGAAAAAACGCCAAAAATTTTTTTTTTTTTTTTTTTTTTTTTTTTTTTTTTTTATTTTTTTTTTTTTGTGCAAAAAAAAAAAAAAAAAAAAATTTTTTTTTTTTTTTTTAAAAAACCCCCCCCCCCCAAAAAAACCCCGTGCGGTTTGGATGTGTAAACGCTGACTCCGATTTGTGCCTGAATTTCAGGGTTCTGCTTTGAATGGGATCAATTGTGAAATGCTGTAAATGAGTTTGATTGAAGGTCTTTCTGTGATGTGAACTCTGCTAAAGAGGTCAGAGCTGTAAAGATTAATAACGTGAAGGGATAAACATGATTGAGACATGCAGTTAAAAGCTGGAGGGAGACACGAGGACGTGTGTGTCCAGCAACACACCCATTCGAATGTTAGCCTGGTTTTTTGATTTACTCTTTTTTTTTTTATTCAAACCAAAAATGTAATTGATTCTTACACAATTTTCTAATCTGGGTGAATTAGCAGATGAATTAATGCAACACCAACCCAAAATTGACAACCAAAGCACAATTATAAAAATTTGTATTTGAAATACTTGTGGATTGTAAATGCATAAGTATTATGTGTATTGTAAATGCATAAGTATTATGTGTATTGTAAATGCATAAGCATTAAGTGGACTGTAAATGCATAAGCATTAAGTGGACTGTAAATGCATAAGCATTATGTGGACTGTAAATGCATAAGCATTATGTGGACTGTAAATGCATAAGCATTAAGTGGACTGTAAATGCATAAGTATTATGTGGACTGTAAATGCATAAGCATTAAGTGGACTGTAAATGCATAAGCATTATGTGGACTGTAAATGCATAAGCATTATGTGGACTGTAAATGCATAAGCATTATGTGGACTGTAAATGCATAAGCATTATGTGTATTGTAAATGCATAAGTATTATGTGTATTGTAAATGCATAAGCATTAAGTGGACTGTAAATGCATAAGCATTATGTGTATTGTAAATACATAAGCATTATGTGGACTGTAAATGCATAAGCATTAAGTGGACTGTAAATGCATAAGCATTATGTGGACTGTAAATGCATAAGCATTAAGTGGACTGTAAATGCATAAGCATTATGTGGACTGTAAATGCATAAGCATTAAGTGGACTGTAAATGCATAAGCATTATGTGGACTGTAAATGCATAAGCATTAAGTGGACTGTAAATGCATAAGCATTATGTGGACTGTAAATGCATAAGCATTAAGTGGACTGTAAATGCATAAGCATTAAGTGGACTGTAAATGCATAAGCATTAAGTGGACTGTAAATGCATAAGCATTATGTGGACTGTAAATACATAAGCATTAAGTGGACTGTAAATACATAAGCATTAAGTGGACTGTAAATACATAAGCATTAAGTGGACTGTAAATGCATAAGCATTAAGTGTATTGTAAATGCATAAGCATTAAGTGGACTGTAAATGCATAAGCATTAAGTGGACTGTAAATGCATAAGCATTAAGTGTATTGTAAATGCATAAGCATTAAGTGGACTGTAAATGCATAAGCATTAAGTGGACTGTAAATGCATAAGCATTAAGTGGACTGTAAATGCATAAGCATTAAGTGGACTGTAAATGCATAAGCATTATGTGGACTGTAAATGCATAAGCATTATGTGGACTGTAAATGCATAAGCATTATGTGGACTGTAAATGCATAAGCATTATGTGGACTGTAAATGCATAAGCATTATGTGGACTGTAAATGCATAAGCATTATGTGGACTGTAAATGCATAAGCATTAAGTGGACTGTAAATGCATAAGCATTATGTGGACTGTAAATGCATAAGCATTATGTGGACTGTAAATGCATAAGCATTAAGTGGACTGTAAATGCATAAGCATTAAGTGGACTGTAAATGCATAATTATGTACTGTAAATGCATACATTAGTGGACTGTAAATGCATAAGCATTAAGTGGACTGTAAATACATAAGCATTAAGTGGACTGTAAATACATAAGCATTAAGTGGACTGTAAATACATAAGCATTAAGTGTATTGTAAATACATAAGCATTAAGTGGACTGTAAATACATAAGCATTAAGTGGACTGTAAATACATAAGCATTAAGTGTATTGTAAATACATAAGCATTAAGTGGACTGTAAATACATAAGCATTAAGTGTATTGTAAATGCATAAGCATTAAGTGGACTGTAAATGCATAAGCATTAAGTGTATTGTAAATGCATAAGCATTAAGTGGACTGTAAATACATAAGTATTAAGTGGACTGTAAATACATAAGCATTAAGTGGACTGTAAATGCATAAGCATTAAGTGGACTGTAAATGCATAAGCATTAAGTGGACTGTAAATACATAAGTATTAAGTGGACTGTAAATGATGTCCCAGACACTTAAAACATTATATATAATGTAAAAACGTCAAATGTAAAAGCTGTATGTACATCCAAAGTATGCCCATTGGCTTTTGTTAAGTTCAGGTTAAAGTTTGCATCAATGTTTAGTCGAGATGTTGATGATTTCCTACAGCCTGCAGTCCATCACTCCCTCCATGGCCGTGTGTTGTTGGTTGCTAAGCAACGTATGAGCTCCAAGTGAGCTGCGTCACTTCCTGTGCAGGGGCGCTCGGGACCGAGTCGTTCAGTCGATCCCCTCCGACGGATGAAGGCTGGACGACGGCCGGTGCCGTCGCGCTTTTCTTATCAATGCACGAAATAACCGGGTAACCTGTTGGATCTTCTGGTGCTGGAGCACATCAGGCGCTTTCCGAGGAACCGAACTTTACTTTTTTGCCTGAAGGAAACCAACTTGTAGTGTGCGCTTGAAGAAACTGTCGATGCACACCCATGGGGCTCCTTTATGGTTTATTTGAAGCTTTTGATTTTTAATAACATATTTGACGATATCGGAGAAGCTTCGCTGGCCGCTCGACGCCTTTCCTCACGAAAACCAGCCGCTTTCTGTGCCCAGTCCTGGAGAGGTGCGCTTTTGCGTCTGTTTTATCCAGAAACGAGTGCATTTATTTATTATCACGCCTTGTTGGTTAGACCCACGGATTCATTTTTTAATCTAAGGCGACTGTGACCCGTGTCACCCGTTGCGTAATGCCAAGCACCCCGGGCACGATCGTGGCACCGGCGCGTCCTGCGCCGCTTCACGGGCTTCTGTGAACCGGGCACCGCGATGCCGGCCGTGGCTCTCCACTTCAGCGCCGCTCTGTGATCCGGGCAAAGGGCGAGAGGATGAGCGCAGACCTGGAGCGGCTGTCGCTGAACTCCTCGTCGGGTAACTCGGTGGCGTCCAGTGTGCGCTCCTTGTCCTCCAACGTGAAGAAGCTCCACAACGCGCTGAACCTTCTGCTCAGCGACTTGGAGAGGGAGCAGTTCATCCACTGCCTCAACGTGTACCACTCCAAGCGCAATGTGTACGATCTGGTGCAAACGCTTAAAGTCATACTCGATGTGCCCAGCAAGCGTCAGCTCCTGCCCATGCTGCGCCTGGTCATCCCCCGCTCGGATCAGCTTCTCTTCGACCAGTACACTTCCGAGGGTCTGTACTTAAAATCCGACACACTTGCGCGCAACGGTGGCCCGGAAGGTGCCCAAGACGCCGCCAATTCGAGTCCAGCGCACGGGGCTCATTTCTCGGCCCGTTCGGCGTCTCAGGTCGCCTTGCGCGGCTCCCCGGACAACATCAGCACCAGCAGCGACGGGACAGCGACTCTTGTTCCGCTCCTGGGCAGAAATTTCGTACCGGAGCCCCCGGGAGAGATCCGACAGGTGACCCTGAAGCGCCACAAGAGCAACGAGGGTTTGGGTTTCAGCATTCGCGGAGGCTCCGAGCACGGGGTCGGGATCTATGTGTCGCTGGTTGAACCGGGATCACTGGCGGAAAAGGAGGGATTGAGGGTCGGAGATCAGATCATGAAAGCGAACGACAAACTGTTTGATCGCGTTACGCATGCAGAGGCGGTGAAGGTAAGATAAGTTATATTTGTTTCTACTAGAAATGCATGCGTACATGTCCAGTTAATGCCCATTTGTTGCTTCTTCATTTGAATGGTGACTTCCTCCCTGGTTTTGCTGGTATTATGCTGGTGCATGAGCCGGTTTGTATATGTTTCTTCTGCTGGACGTGAGCCGCAGATGACAGAACCGTGTTCAGATCATTTGTCCACAGAGGAACAGAAGGAAGACGCGCTGCCTCTCCATCATGGATTGTGTCCCTTTAGCCCACTGGAGTGATAAGTGCTCAGTTTGATTGAGATGCATTCGCCGGGAAGATCCGTACAAATGCCGGATTTATTGACCGGTCTGTATAGATCAGCTATGGTTAAATGATGCAGGTTTCTCTTGGATATCGCATTGAAGTTTCTGCGCGTAATATGTCAGTGCAGCAGGAGGTCTGGGTCTGTCTTACCCAGTTGACATTTGGAAATAAGAAAATTGACTTTGCGCTTCTCTTTACATGCGTATTAAACATGCTTGACAATTATTACCCAAATGTGCTGCAGTAGGGCAGGTGCGCTATCCAGGGTCCTGCACTGCACGTTGTCCAAGAGACTTTACCGAGAATGCTGCACGCATGCGGTCACAGTAAGTACTAAAACCAGCAGTCTCACGTACCACAGACGAGTTTCAGATTGACTGCCACCAAAAAAAAATAAAATAAAGCACTAAACAAACTTGAGAAAACCAGGTGCACAGCTGGAGCCTCACAACGTAAGGTAGAAATAAATCATAATTCATCAAAATCATAAAAAGATTGTAATATTAGCGTTATTTTAAATTATTTTAAGTGTCTGACAGTGTAATTATTAAACAAGCTTTATTCTTCAGTCATATCTCTTGTTTAAGCTCTTCTGGGGAAAACAGACTCCTCTGTATTCCCTTGTTTATATCTCAATGGAGTTGAGTGCTAAGAGAAAATTAATATTAACAACTAACAGTTTGGTGCTGTCGGCTACCCTTGTTCTCTTACCTCCAGGGGAAACCGGGCAGAGTGAACAGCGGGGTTTAAGTTCCCACCACGCTGCTGTTCCTAAACAGAAGCTCCTCCCAGCCAATCAGATTGATTCGCACCAGTGACTGGACAGGCCTCTACTCCAGGCTAAACATGACCTTCTGTTTGTCTTGGTGCTGTTACTCCTCGAGCTGTAAGGGAACTGGGCTTTGCTGCTGTAGATTTTGTACTTTTGTAGGCTCCATACAGTATGTGCTCTCTGAATGCTATAGCTGACCAAACCGTCTCTCATTTTTCTATCTGTTTCTATCTGTTTTAGGAACAGGTTGAATTTCCTGAGGGCTGTGTTGACCTTTTTGCTATGCAAATGAGTCTCCCATGTTTATTTATAGAGAAACTTCAAAATAAGTTTGGGTGAAAATAAGAGCATATAATGGTTTCATATCAGTTCTTTTGGTGGTTTTATTTTGCGAAACCATTCATGATCCAATATTTGGACTGTTCTTGGGTAGGTAGATGAGGTAATTTGGTGGGAAGGTAGAGAAAGACTCCAGCAGATGGTTTGCAGTTGGACTGAGGAAAAACCTTTTTGCTCACATGTTGCTCTTCTTTGGGGATTTCAGTTATGTAGCATTTTATATATCAGTTTTGTTTTAGATGTTTCTCCTGACAGGAGACAGTTGTTTAGATGTAGTGAGAGTATGAAACCGTTGTGGAAAGCATAACTGAGATATCTTAGTTTTGCAAGAATTTGAAATACTTGAGGTTATAGTAAAATCTCTGACTTTTGTGACCCAGCAAATCTGAACCCAGTGAGATGTTTTCCAGAAGACTAGAAGATGGACGTACAAGGTTACTGGAGGTTTTCCTGAAGAAGCAGCTGAAGAGAAGCATGAGATCTCTTCAGTTATTGTTTAGAGACCTGTTCTGATAAATGATAATGCTCACCCCAAACACGACTATATAGATGCAAAAACATGTTCTTTTCTTCTCTGTTCCTTCATCTTGAATTCTATTCATTTCATTCCTGGTTTAACTAACGTAGAGCACCTGTTAGATTACGTTAGATTGATTGAGTTTTAATGCCGTTTTGTTTCTGTTGCCAACAAACTAGCAGACAGAACCACAGGGCGTTTATTTTACAAACCGCTTTGGCCCCTTTGGCTCAAGATTTAAAAGGTTAAATCCCTCTCGCTTTTGTTGTCCTGACACTAAAAGATGATTAAGACAGAAGTGTTTGCCATCTAAGGCCAGCAAGATGGAAGCAAATTCTGCGAGGCAATCTCTTTTAGAGCCCCGAGAGAAGATTCATTACTAGGTCAAGCCTCTAACCGTAAATGTCCACTGGTGCAGAATGAGTGAAGCCGTTTTCAATTCATTCTGTTGGAGAGCTGAGCGACAGGCTTGTGCAGGGGATTGTGGGATTGACAGCAGACAAAAAGAGTCAAATGTAAATGAAAGGTGAACAACAGCAGGCGGCAGCCAATCACTGTGAAGGCAGTGACGTCTGTTATAAGCGTTTCAAAATCTGTCATTAGTTCCTGATGGAGTCGGTTCTTAAATCACATTGGTTCGTATAACTTTATTCAATTCAGATGTCAAATGCATTTTGAGCCTTTTCTGTTGTGGCTAGACTGTGGCTGGGTTAACAAAAGTGTATTAAACTTGCACAGAATATAGTCAAGTGTGTATATTTTCCAACTGTTGCCCTGTACGTAAAACGGCAGACCTGTATTGTTCTGAGTGGTCAGATGTCCAACTTATCTTCAAAGCACTGCAGAAAAACGACAAAGCAGACGACGACTTACGCATTAAGATTAAATTAGACAAACTTAATGCACAAGATAAACCCTCAGAACAGAGACAAATCTGTAAGAAGAATGGTCCTTTTAGTTAAGCAAAGTGTCTTTGTACACAAAAAGTCTGACCCACACTCACATGATCACTTGTGCATTTTATGTGCTTAGAGCAGATGAATGACAGATGAATGTCTATTGTGCTCTCCATCACGATTTAGCTTCACCACAAAGCGGAGAACATACACTGCCTATCTCTGACAGACCTCATCAATTTAAGGCAGGGCAGGATTAATGCTCAGCCGTTACATCCTGTAGGGTACCTGTTGATATATGACAGACTGTGGATCGTTGGTCCAAATTTCTGTAACTTTAAGACCTCCCTCATCATTGTGATGTACTGACCTCAGATAAGCCTGAGGTGCTGTCTTTGTAGTGACAATCATGTAAATGTTGCTTTGGATTAAAAATCTGATAGATAAGTCTTATTGAAGAGCAAAACCACTGAATAAACCTTGTTAATTAGATTTGACCTCATGGATTTGACGCTGTGCTTTTTAACTGAAAAGCTGCAGAAATTCAGACAAATTTTTGGCTTCGGTATGTGTATTCTGGCGTATCACAGCATGACAAAGCACAGTGTCGTAAAAATGTTATTCATTTGCCAGAAATACTTTTCCAGACATTTTTATGGCTCCTTAGTCATTTTGGTGAAAAGAAGGACATAAGGACGAGAAAAAGACTTCAAAAAATGATGTCCTCGTTTTAAAGCGCTACAAATTTAGGCTAATTTGAGATGAATCTCTCCCACACCATTTTACTTTAAAGAACTACACATTTAATGTAATATTAAATGGAGGAATCTTAACTCGTTTTCTCTGGATCTCTCTTTCTGTCACACACACAAATGCTGAAGTATTTTCTGACAGTAAAGCGTGACGCACTGACATGATGGGGCAGTCTTTCTTCCGTGCTGCAGGGGACTCAGAAACAGAGAGGAAGACAGCGAGTGCTAGACTGTTTGCTTTTATACTCAGATTAAACGTACAGTGTAAAAGTCTTTCACAAAAAGTCACCTCCAGTTACAGCAAAATAAAGTCGCAAAACAGATGCATAAAACAATAATACCTGCTTCTTTTGCAAAAAAAATACTGATACCATGGTATAATGATAATGTAATGTGATAATTCTGTGAAACATCCAAGTGCTTTCATAGTATCATCATACTACAGGTCCAAGAAAATCTCAAAAACATTATAGTGGTAAATACACCATTGTATTTGTTCTGTAACTGTCTATTATTTATAGTCTGTATTAGCTTGTACCTTTGTTCTTTCTTTAGACACTGGATGAAGTTTGTACATTTATACCATTAAGAGCAATTCTGGTACTCTGTTGAGTTGCTTTTGTTGTCGTGTTCCTTATTTGTAAGCTACGTTGTATTTAAATGAGTCTGCTTAATGAATAATTATAAAATGATATTTTTTGATATGATATTAATGATATTTACTGTCTGGCCCAGTTTTTATAAAACAAATAACATTTAATGTTCCAGCTAAGAAACAACGCCTTTACAAATAACCTCTGCTCTCCAGTGACTTGTTCGTCTGTGTGGCGGATGCGCACGTAATGTGATCATTATTTTTGTGCTGTATAAGCATTTGAAGTTGATAGTAATTAATAAGTCTCCTCACTTCCTGTTTTGTCTCGCTTTTCCTCTCTCCTCTCCTGAACCCTTAAGGAAGACTCAAACATGTAATCTAATACAGTCATGCCCATCCCCCTTCCCAAACTCAGCTTCCCATTGTCCTGTCTGGACCATGACCATCTGTTGCACAAGCTCGTGTATCTGCATGACTGGCCACTTCTCGTCTTGGGGGAAGATCCGAAAGAGAGATGAATTTGCTGTTTGTACATCTCTAATGAGACAGTATTGACGATATGCACACCCTTTCCCATTGGCCAGCCCACTAGTCTTGATCTGTGATTGGCTGACACCTCATTTATTGACTCATGCTGGTAAATAATTGAAGAGGCTTCACCTTGTCTCAACACGTACACAACTCATGTAAGACAGAAAGAGGAAAGTGTGTGTGTTTGGTGTGTCCTTACAATATATATCCCCCATGTATATGTATGTATGTGTGTGTATATGTGTGTGTGTGTGTATTGTATACATACTGTCACATATATAGTATAACCTCTCTCCCTCTCCTCTTTCTGTTTTTCACTTGATTGGAGTGTTACCTGCACACATGCTCTGCATACAAAATCCGGTTTTCTGCATTATCTATATTCCGCATTCTGTTCATCTTAAACAGCACAGTTGCACACGCGTACACACACTGTATATGCACACACCGCCACACACAAACACACACATATGCACAAACTCGTCCGTGTGCATCTAAGTACATTTTATAGAAGATTTTTATTGATCCACATAACATTTGTTAGGATGTACGTACAGGGCCCCAGGGTCAGGGTACAACCGTCCTCTTATGAGATGAACACAACAATACATGTACAATATATGCAGTTTACCGTGTGTGCTTGTTTGTGTGCCAGCGTGTGCGTCTGTTCCCCGATGGCACGCGCGCTGTAACAGGAAATTAGCGAGCGCAACATGAAGCACCAGCATGTGGGTTTGTTTTGTTTGTTCCATCTGGTTTTAAGCATCACGTGGCTCTCTAATGACTGGTCTTTAGTGTCTGTACAATAAAGCAGCAGCAAAAGTAACAGTGTAAGCTTAGCTGCTTAGTCTGTCAGCTGGAAAAAAAACCATTAAGTGACTAAACGGCCGGCCCGCTCTGAGAGGAAGTTCTCCACTCAGTGGCTACACTTGCCAGTTTTCACGGCCATATGCGAGAAATGGTGGTAATTGACCTACAAAGGGTACTTCGATGTAGTTTTATCTTTTATCTCTGTGCGGTAGCTCTGGTTGCTGTCATCTGCCCCATCTGACAGTCTGTACAGTATGCAGCTTCTCTATTAATTATCTGCTTGAGGCCCATCGATCTGGATTTTATTGGCAGCGGACATCGTTTCTGATTGGCTAAGTGGGTTTATAGCTGGCACTGTACACCAGATGCATCTGCTAATTGACCCTCTTTTAATATGGTGTGCGTTTATACTGGCAGGCAGCATCCAGGTCCACAGGCACCATCCCAGTGCCCAGTTTGCAAATACAGAGCATCAAAGGCAGGGTGGGCGATCTTTCCAGAAACATTTTGGTTGAAAATCTCTTCACATCCTGATACCAATCAGTAATGTTCAACCAAACCAAAGTTAGGTTGCTATTGCTAGGCTCACTGTGATTGCCTATCCTGCCTTTAAAATGTGATATCTGTGTGCAGTGCTTTCTGTATGAAAGAATCTTAGTTTCTCTATCTTGTCGTTCTTAAGTTTATACATTTGTGTTGCCCAACCAGGGGTCTGGCAAGTAGAATAATAATCTGTTTTGTTTCTTGTTTTTCTTCTCAGACACCTTGTCTTATTTTGTAATTGATATAATACCTCCCATATGACTGCAAAAATATACTAAAAAAATAGAAAAAAAGATGTAGATGCATAGCTATAGTACTTTTTTAATTTTGTTACCAAACCTAAATTGGGGTCCTGAAATGGGGGCAGTTGTGGCCTACTGGTTAGTGAGTCAGGCTTGTAATCAGAAGGTTGCTGGTTTCGATTCTAGCACTGGCAAGTAGCAAGTGAAGTGTCCTTAAGCGAGGCACCTACCCCCAATTGCTCCCTGGGAGCAGTAGTGTGCTGCCCACTGCATGTGTTCACAGCTTGCAGTGTGTGTTCACTCCTCACCACTGATGGGTTAAATGCAGAGGTCACATTTTGGGTATGAGTTACCATATCTGACAAATATTTCACTTTCACTTAAAACTTTAACAATTTAGCACTTAGTTTTATACAAGGGTCCCTCCATCTTTCTATTTACCAAGGGCTCATAGGCCTGAAAAAGACTGAAGACCCCTGGTGTAGCTAAAACTGTAAAACTGTCTGATGTATGTGCTGTTTCTGCTCTGTGTTTGTTTTATTGACACATTTTTCATGAAACCTAATGCTGTGCTAATGTTTGGAATTAATTTGTACTGTGATAGGTTGAATATTCAGTCACATTTAAGGCGCTTTATGTGCTTTTAATCTGTCAGTATACTGGGATATTTTATGAAGTGATGTTTAAAATTTCGTAATACTTTAAGCTGACGGTCTTCCAAAAAGAATCCGGCCTATTATCTTATTACAACATTTTAAGGCACATTTGGAGGTCTGCATATCTATGCAGAACTGAGGAGGACACATTGTTTGGTTACATAGGATTTAGATTAGAGAGATAATTAAGATGTTTCAGGCAGATGATTAAAATCGCTCTTTAGTGAGAATGTGTTTTCAAGAGGACTGAGAGTTTAATTCCTCAAACACAGACTGTTTGTCTCTCCGATATGAAGGAAAGGATTTAAAGGAGGGGTACGAGGGATATGGAGATATTAATTTTGCACAGATTCGTGTGGGGTCAGAACGGGGCGTTATGTTTTATTATCTCTCTGTGGATTATGATGCAAAGGCAGAAGCAATCGTGCTTGAGGCCTTAAGTCAGTACCAGGTCCAGATAATTGATTCCGTTAAGAGATTTATGTTTCTGGGAACGACCGGAAAAATGAGTCCTGTTTACGGATGGGATGTTTAGCCATCAACTCAGGTGTCAGAAGGCAGATGATTGTTATCCCAGAGTATGAAACCTTACCTCAGACCTTGTCGTGGTCAAATATACCCCCCCCCCCCCAACCACAGAGACAAACTGATGAGCTTTTCCTCATGGGCCTCTGCCAATAGACCCGATAAACACAAGAGCACTCATCTCCACGGGCCCCTGCATCAGGGAAAATCACAGCATCTGTGGAATGTTCTGGCTGGAGGAGGATGAGGGCGAACAGCTGTCGGGTGTTATGAGTGAAGGGCGCTGTAATAAGAGGACAGGGATTTGATAGGTGATATAATTGTTCTGCCACTCAAGATCACACAGCGACATGCTTATGTGTTTCTCACGAGCAGTGTGGGGTTCTGACAGATACAGGCTGCTTACAGCTGATAATACAGTGGATTAACTGATGCAGTCAAGCACTGACATGGTTCACGTGTGCTGGTTAAAGAGATTTCTTTAGTTGGAACAGTGATGGGGTGGTAACGTGTGTTGTGTCATATTTGACTTGTTTGCTGCATTGCTTAGTGAGAGATTGAGAGTTAGTTTACATGAGAGCGTCAACCTGAAGTTAGTTGGGATATACTTTTAAACTATCTTTTCAAACTGTGACATTTCTGTCATTTTATCAAAGAGGTCGAAATGTTTTCCAACTAATATCAAAACACAAAGTACAGAATTCTTTAAAACTCACTGATGGTGGCTCTGTTGTTTTCCCTTCAAAATGATGTCACATCCTCCAGGATAATGCCATTAGGAAACTGGCTTTCTTTGGTTAATATTTAAAGCTGCAATCTGTAACCCTTTGGGGACAAATAAATGATAGATCAGTGTTTAAAATGATCTCCTTGCCTTGCCCTGATTTCCAATGATAAGTTTATATGTATGATTTATAATCCGAACTGTTGGGCCCGATTTCCCAGGAAATGTCAGTTTGGCTTCAATATATGGAATGAAAAAGTGTGTAAAGTAACCTGCAGTTTTATGTGTCAAACAGAGATAATGACAGAGAGGCGAAAATTACGCATGGCATCTTTAAGATATTTCAAAAGGCTAATGGGATTGAAAGTTACCAAAAAATCTGTAAAATGACTAGCAGTTATTTATACCCCAAAAACATGTTTTGTTTGTACATTGGTTAAAAAAGTTATAGCAATAAGCTAAAAAAGCAACATCTGAAGCCATTCAATTATTTCAAATTCACTCACGCATGATTTTCATCTTTGAAGAATGTAAGTTAAATCTATTTGATGTAATACATATAATTGTCACGTGAAAATTAAGCTCACAGCAGAAATGACACACTTGTATTCTGCTTCATGCTGTGGTTCTCTGCCCTCATGGGGTGCTGTGGCATAGCAGTTAAAACTTACAACTTGTAATCAAATGGTTGCTGATTTGATTCCTGCAAGGAGAGTCATAAGCTTTAACCACTGAGCCCTTGAGCAAAGCTTTTGACCTCAGGTGGATTTCAGAGTTTCTGCAACTAGACTTTTACATTTACCAAAGTAAGAAGCTGTGCTTGCCTGTGCAAAACACAATTCTAGGGTTTCCTAGATGACAGGAAATCTTAATTAATCTGTCCCCAGTTTTTATTCCGTTTTATTACTAGTTTTATTTGATTTATCAAATAATTTTTTTATCAAAAAAGTTTTATCAATTAATTTGATTTTAATTGATGTTTATAGCAGAAAGAGCATGAAAGCAAGTTTCATACTTTAATTTGACTAAACCTCTAAAGTTTGACCATTAGCGATAGTGAGGCTTTCCAATAACAGCAGACGCTTTTTGGCAAAAATAAATAAATAAACGGCAAAGTAATTTCTTTGTGAATATGGCTCTGGACGCACCAGTGCACCTCTTTTCTCTTTCGCTGTGTTACATTTTGGCTAGAGGTGGCAAGAGGTGATGAAGTTAATACAGTGCTCGCCCTTGGTTCTGACCCACTTTAACCCATCTGCATTGGCCTGAACGGGGGGGTGTGCTGAGGAAGTGGGTCTTCTACTGTAGCTTCTTCTTAGTGAAGCTAAAACATCAGGCACATGGGACAGAAGCATTAGCACAGCAGTTATCCACATGTGTCTAATATCTCTTGGTTGTGAAAGAAGCTTTAGTGCTGAACTGAGTTTTGAGAAATAGTTGTGAGACACAAGCGTGTATTTACCGCTCTCATGTTTAATGAATGTTTATTCCTCTTCCTCAGCTGTTGACAGATCTAAGGCATGTGCAGGATTACATTGACATGGAAGAATCACAGTTCAGAGTTTTTCTGTGCATCCTTGCAGCTGTTTATTGATATTGGTGAAGCTGACAGTAAAAGTAACAATACTACGGTGTTGTTCATAATTCCCTTTAGAGATTGAAGTGGTTATTATGTATTATGAGGATAGGAAAATGGCCTTTAATCTGGTTTTGAAATTGTACCTTCGATTGGTTTGTTTGATAAGGTATAATGTTATATGCTGGTGTGCGTGCTTGTGTGTGTTGTGTGTTTTTAGAAGATAAAGTCAGTTTTTATGAATAACTTGGTAATGACAACATCCCAAATGTCCCCAAAGAGAAAATGTTATTTCCGGGATAGATTTGTCCCCAAAGGATTGTTCAGTTTGTATTGAACATTAGCCATCGCTCATCAGAATTAAAATGTCTGTGCCGTGCAGTCCGGGTCCGTTCTGTCACATGGGTGGCAGAGCAGTGCATGCTGGGAAGAAAGGTGCAGCAAAAGGCACTTGGAGCTGTACAGCTGCCAGTGTGAAAAGCTTTGAGCTACAATGGAAATACCCACAACAGCAGGTGCATCCTGCAGCTGCCTCTTCAAACCAGAGCAGAGCAGGGAGGAGAGAAGACAGAGCTTTAAAATTTCAGGCAGTTTGTCATTTTTTCTTTTTCTACTCTTCTATTAGCTGCCTTTGATGAGACGCTGGAGGATTTTTAGTTAATTAAACCGGATTAGTTATAACCTACAGGGATCAGGCTATTCAATTATCCTGCTTTTCCTCTTTCCTGCAGTCCCGCTCCTACACGTTCTCTTTGTAGGGAAGATATGTTCACTTTTAAATACAACTAATGGCTCTGCTAAAGCCCAGAAGTGCTGCTCTGGACAGAAGGAAATATGTGACCCTCTACACAGGAAGAACAATGTACCCTGCGTTAATCAGTTTAACCCTGCACACACACACACACACTGCAAAAACGGTCATTAACTTTAGTTATGTTACTCACACGAATGATTGTTCTGAATTTTGGCAGATTTCCCACAGCTTTAGTTTGTGGTTTTATTTACCTGCAAATGTTGGAATACATTCAGACAGTAATCATCCTGGCAGATCTCTGGGCAGTTGTTTGGGTGTAAGGGGCACAGTTTTCATGTTCTCCCCGTGTTTGTTTCCTTTGGGTACTCCGGTTTTCCTCACATTCAGGACATGCAGGTTAGGTAAACTGGATATGGGAAGATTGCTCTTAGCTGTGAATGTGTGTGTGAATGTTTGTCCTGCTATAGACTGGCTATCTATTCAGAGTGTAACCCGCCTATGGCCTGTGATTTTGGGATAGGCTCCAGCCCCTGTGACCCTGAAGAGGACAGGCGGGTTTTGAGAATGGACGGATGGATGGATGGATGGATGGGTGGGCAGTTACCCACCACCAAAATATATATTGCATATGCAGTACAGTATTGTGCAGGCCTTAAACACATTGTGCTTCACCACAAACAGTTAAGATGCATATTCTTATATTTTGCTTTAGTGTGTATGAATTTTAAACAAAGATTTTCTGCCATTAACTGTAAAAATTGAGATTAAGTATATATTAAGTAAGGCATCAAGAGTATAACTGATAACTGATATTAAAATATATAAAGAGCTAAAAAAAATTTAACTTGTGCGCAGTGATAATATATATATATATAGATACTGTATTGTATTGGATCTTTGTGTTTGGATTTGAATGCATAAAAATGTGAGAGAGCGAGACAGAGAGAGAGAGAGAGATAAAGTAGGAAGGTATAGCAGACATAACACCGGGTCAAGAAGTCCTTGTTGCACAGCTGTGACGAAAAGCAAACACTTTCTTTAAAGTCACTCCATTTCTCTCCAGTAAGTTCCTGCTCTCCCTACAAAGGGTGTCTATTTTTAGCCACTAAGTGGAATAACGCATAACCTGTCTCACTTCACTTCAGACACCTGTATGTGTATAATGCCACATCCATCCATACATCCATCTATGCATACCTTTCCCTTCTACATCCATCTATTCCTCCATGTGTCAGTCTATCCACCCACCCATCTGTCTGTCAATCCCAGAGTGCTTATTTTATGCCATTGCTTCTTTGTAATTATGCGTTTCCAGTCCCTCTATAGGATGGAGTGGGCGAAAACAGCACAGAGGAAGTTTCTTTAATATAACACATTAGCAAAAGCATTTCAATGGAAGGAAGCAGACGTTGTTGCTGCGTTTGCGAAGCGTTCCGGAATGTTTTCATGCCCTCTAAGGCAGCTGTAAACCAGCTGGTTCATTTTTAAGGCTTTGACATTTATTGGTGCATATAACAAAACGTATGTCTTTAAAAATTCGTATTTGACAGTGGAAGAAAAATTCAGTTTTGTGCCTTCACAGCACAACATCGCAATGCTTGTATTTCTGCATAAATATGATGTAAATCATCAGATTTACACAGGACCTTAAAGTAGACAAAGAGATACAATCTGTATTATGTATAATCTGTATTATGAAACTATTCTCTTGTAAAATCTATGTGATTTTTACCCCTAATCCTGTAATACATAACAGAGTCAACAGCACTTATGAAAAATCACTGTTTTCCTCTTGTGTACGATAAAAGCCCTGATGTGTTTAGTCATAGATTAGGTCTAGAGAATGGACGCTGCAAAGTGGTTATCGGCCCCCTGATGTCCTAATTAGAATTGCTGTGTTAAGTCTCTCTCTATGGGGGTCTATTGTACAAGCCTTGTTTATGACTCTCTCATAGGCCAGTCATTACCTAATTACTTCCTCATAGGCTTTATGCGTAATGAATGTGGCTCGTAATTTAGCTAAACTGGGGGAAGAGAAAGAAGCTCATTGGCTGGTTGAGCTGTCCGTCATTCTATTTTAGTCTTAGTTTGCTGATGTCATGATTTTAATCAATGCTGCTGGTGTGTGTGTGCACATACTGGTATTCGTTTCACCATGTTATGGGGACCAAATGTCCTCACAAGTATATCAATACCAGTACATTTTGACCTTGTGTAGTGTTTCCATTACAGTGTCTACCCACTGCAATGCAACTAGTCATTTATTTACCATTTGACTAACTAGGTTTCCTCCAGCACACACACTCAGCACGCTTAGTTGGAGGAAGATATACGTACAGTTCAGCCTGAATATTAAAACTAGTTAAAAGGCAGGGCAGGTACACGCCGTACCTACTTAGAACTTTTGTTTCTGTAAGAGAGTCTTAGTGATTGAAAGCCAGATTCATTCAGAAGCTGTTGCTCTCTGAATGGTGAGCTTCACTCTGGGTTCCTCTGATAAGAGCTCAGCTCTGCCTCTGGAGCACACCCTCTCTTGTAGCTTTGGAGAATGTATTTTAACTTTGACTCGTGATTTTGCACTCATTTCAACACATTGAGCATCAGAGTAACAATGATACTAATTTGACATTTTTCTTAGTTTTTTTTTAAATGTGTGTGTGTACATGTCATTACTCACAAATGTGAGTACAGTATTAACTTCGTCTGTGGAGAGTTCTCATTAACCACATATACCAACATGTGTGTGCCGTGCGTGCATGCTTTGTAATATAGGCATATATGTATAAATACATACGTACATGTACATGCCCACAAACATACCCACCAGCTCACTGCTAGTTATAATAACTGCTAATTGTAAATACAAACTTCTAATACCCATCTGTACAGTATTAACTGCTCTGTTGAGTACTAGCCATGACCCTGAGGTGGAGGCTAAGATAAGGTAAGCAGAGACTGGATATGATCCAGTAAACTGCTTTATCTTTGTTTGTGTTGGGCTTAAGCTTTTGGCACTGAAACCAGTAAGCTTGATTGGAATCAGTTTGGTAAGTATTTGGGTACACGTGTGTGTGTGATGATTGGTGAACCGATAAACTGAGCTCTGTCTTATCACCCAGACAGACGATGAGATGTGGGCCACAACCCCACCAGCATGATGGGAAAATTAAAGCAGCGCAGGGAAAAGAGGGCGTGTAATTGAAGAGCTAAGTCAACAAGCGAGTCCATCACTTTCCATTTTGCTCTTTGTTTTCTCGATCCGTGTTTCATTTTCTGTTTCATCTTTGCGAGGTGCTTCATGGGTAGGAAATCGATCTGCGATTGGTCCGAGTTGTTTGTAGTTGTTGCTGGGTGAGGTTGCAGTATAAGACTTGAGATATATATATATATATATATATATATATATTTATTATAGTAGTCTTAGTTTGCTGATGTGTGTCTGCGCATACTGGTATTCACTTCACTTCATTGTTTATATTAATACTAATTATATATAAATATATGTAACCATCCATATTTATGGTTTCATATTAATTAATAAAAATAGTTTACATTCATACATCTGTATTTAGATTCACACTTTTTGCTGTGATTTGAATACTGTCTAGGGGAAAGAATTCATTAAAGAATCACAATGCATGTGAAAATCGACTTTATCTCCCACCTCTGCTTATAGTCACTTGTAAGTTTCCTTTTGGTGTAGGATGTTGTACTTTGTCATGTCCCTTTCTCATCTCTCAGTGTGTGTTTCAGTGTATGTACTGTTGGTTACTCTTTCTAAATCAGTTTGTATGCAATTTAATTAGTCCAGGCTGAGATACTGAAAGGTTTTGCAAGTCCGGCCTGCACCTGTAGGTGGACATATGTATTGGAGTGTGTCTGAAGAACCCAAGCACATTATCTCTTGCTGTATGTAATTAAATCTGGCTGCTGATTTGATTCCCTCTGCCCGGCGCAACAGCGCGTGAGTCACGCACGTCTTCTCTTTCCACTGTCCGGGTGGTGGGTGGATCATAATTGGACCCGGTTGAAAAGGCCACAAATGACACTGACAAGCCACTAATGAAGTGATCCGGACAGACAGCTCATCTGTACGTGTGCAATCTGATTGGCCGAACCCACAAAACAAGAAATAACACTCACAATTAGAGCCAGAAACACAATTACACTTTGATTTCTCACATAAACATGCTCCGCAAGCACACCGTGTTCAGAAAGGAAATAAGGGTTTCTGAGAAGTCTGCACTGTGGGATTTAATGTGCTATATTCATCACCTGGAGGGGACCATGGCTTGTTCCAAGAAGTTTCTGCAGAGCTGTTTTAATAGGGCTGCTTTTTATATGAAGGCTGTTCTTTCCACTGTCGCACCAACAGGCCCATACAGACATACAAGGAAACAAATCAATCAGTTTGGCTTCTTCCAAAAGCTCGGACCTGACGTTTTTCCAAAATTCTCCTTGTTTGTTTAGTACTTTGCTTATATTTTGTATTCACTCTTTGTATTTTATATATAATATTAATTAATATATTATATAAATATAATATTAAATAGCGCTTTTATTCACATGTGACTTAACACATCTGAAATCTAGACATAGTCTGACATTAGTTTGTCTTTCCATGTAGGGAAGTGGGAAGGATAGTGAAGATCTGGGAATTCTTCATTGAGAATAGGGATAAGGGTTCATTTTGTCATTTTAGAAACAGGGCCACTGTTTGGATAGTTGTGTTGGGTCATGCTTTTGTGTGTGTGTATTGTGGGTGTATCGTGCCCTTTGGCAGACACTCAGGTGGTGGAGTTAATTTTACGCATAGATGAGCGCTGAACGTATCGGAGAAAGCAGCCTGCAGCACTGTAGATCCACACCACAGGCAACACTTCATCTCTGTCTGCACTACACACACATACCACACACACATGCACACATACACCACACACACAATTCTGAATTCATACACCTGCTGAGAGAACGCAGAATCCGATTCCTCAGTTTCCTCATTTAAGGATTCAAGGAAGAGCTTCATTAATCTACAGATAATGAACAAGAAATATGAGTCGTGCTTACTGCAAGAATGTAAATGTATGTTTTAGTGCTATTAAAATGCCTTTTTTTAGGTTGGGACAATAACAATTTGTTGTTTTTAGGTTGCAGTTTCAAAGGTTTGTGGCTCTTGTGTGTTACCATACAAAGCTTATGTAATTCAGTGATCATGTAATTTAATTATCATGTGGATTGTTATCAGTGTTCAGCCTCTAAGATAAACAAAACTGTTTGTGCGAGATTTTTCTCTTGGTCTGTTAAGTTGCTCCCTGCTTGAGTTATGTGCTCATTAATGATCAACTTCATTTTCTTCACTGTATTATTTATTTATTATTATTTATGTCTTTCAAGTGCTTAAAATGAGAACAGAAAACAGGAAACAAAAACACAAAAACAAAAGTTGGCTTGTAAATGGAAGCAAAGAGACCCTTTTACAAAACCAGGAACAGTGTGAATGCAAAGAGAAGCGACTTCTTTTTCACTCAAATCACTTTTTGGTCTAATTTAGTACGTTTAAAAAGGACTCGAATATGAAAATGCAAAGAGATAACAGCCGTCAGGATTTAATAGCTACAAATTTCTCCTCCCACCCTGATTAGCGCTGGAGTTTTATACTGATTGCTTTTAGCCGGAGAAACACCGTATTTCCAGTGTATTCAGCAACATAATAGAACATTGAAGAGATATGAACAACAGTGTGTTTTTAAAGCAGATTTGTGCTCTTCTATGAGCTGTTTGGACTCATTTTGAACTATCAGCACGTCTTTGTCTGCTTGAGGCAGTGTTGCGGCGGTAATAAACACTCAGCCTGTTTCGTGGTATTGCTTTTGATTTAAGTGTTATCAAAATCAGCTCTGTCCTCCTTTCTCCTCTTCTGCTCCCAATCATATTAGGAGAAGGAGTGATTAACTACATTTTTGCTGTAATAAAGCAGGAGCTCCTGGCCTCCGTGTTTCCACTCCAGTGTTGGTGGAGGAGATGGATGGTTTTGAATCCAGGGTCAACAGCTCTTCCCAGACGATCACACACATCGTGTGGTCCCAGGGGTCGCTCTCTATCTTCCACAGCACAAATGATGTACTCTGGTAACCTGTGTGGTGATGGCTGGGGAACAGGGAGGTGAAATTAACTGTGGAAGTCTGTCATGGCTGTTGCAAACTGAAGAGAAGCTTTTTGAGCTTTGCTCTTGTGTCCAAAAGCGGTTCCTAAAAATCTCCCTTTTGCCATAGTTTCTGAATCTTATCGCAGTGCCATATAACAGGAAAGGTTAATGTGTTAAGTTTAAAGTTTCAAGACACATGAAAACCGATAGCATTTGCTGTCGTTGACATCAGATCTGCTGCAACTTGACAGCAAATAAATGACTGATTTTTTAATTATGTGTTTCATTTAAAGCTGCAATCTGTAACTTTTGTTTCTCTATGGCCACCTCTGTTTTTAACATAAAATTGCAAGTTGCTTGCAGAGTTATTTTTATAACGTTAATGAAAAGTTTAAAATCTAAACTGCTGTAAGAAAAGTAAGCCATTTGTTGGTTAATATCTTAAAGTGCAAACACTCTGTTTCTATTTTTTTTAACTTTCCCACCAGAACATAACACTATTGCTTTAACCAATAGCGTGCCATTTAGGCCAGAACTATCTTCATTTGCCGACCAATGGTATATATTTATGCTGTAAGAAGCTACAAACACATCACCATCCCAGCCACATGCACGATTTAGCAGCCACATCATCATCTTTTTGTTCCCAGAAATGACATATGACACATGACAACCACAACTCAATCTGACATTTCCTGGGAAATTGGACATGACAGCTCAAATGATAAACTTACACTGATCTGCTATGTACTTGCTCAATAACACTTTTTTGTTCATTTGAACCCAAAACAAGATTGTTATTCAAATCTCTGACTTTTGTAGACTTTGGTGTGTGAACGAATATGAGCACAGTATAAGCACAGTTAATATCTGGTCTCTCTCTCTATGTATGTATGTATGTATATGTATATACATGTATATATGTCTCTCCCTCCCTCTTCCCATTCAAGGCAGAAAATAAGATATCATTGCATAACCTAAAACATAACCCAGCACTGAGAGAGCACTGCCAGGGGTGTCATTTAATAAACCATATAATATGATCTGAGAAAATTTATCATATGTATGTTTCCCCACCAATATTAGATTCCCTAGTGTCTTGTTATTTATTTCTGCTCTTTGAAACTGAACCAGTAAAAAGAAGATTGTCTATATACAATACAAATGTTCATATGAATGCATTCTGTTTTAAGTGCTTTGTAGTCTGTCTGTATGTATGCGAGCGTGTTGTTTCTGTGTGTGTGTGTGGTCCTTATAAGTCTCTTAAGATAAAAGCGTCTGCTAACTGACACGTAGCACCTAGTAAGCATGGTACAGCCCATTGGAGAGAACAGATCTGCTTCAGCTTGACAGCCCTGCTGGAGGCTGGGTGAAGCTGAGACTGCGCAGACTGTCTGCGTCACCTGCTTGATCTATAGCGCTGGAGTCATTGTTCATTTTCTTCTCTGTAAACATTATACACACTTTGTGTCCTGTGTTCTGACTGAAGGATGGTTTACTTCTAGTAGTGCTGTAGGCACTAAGTCACAGATGAATTTGTGCCAAAACTGGAATGGAAAGTTTGATTGGACGCCTTTAATTTTATAAACCAAAAATATGGGAAGCATTTCTGATCCCTGTTAAAAGTTAATTAGCCTGTTCATTTTGCTGTCCTACATCGGCATGATTTTATGGTTGTTGAGTTTTACTATCTGCATTGTTTTTCTCTACAGTCTGGATCCCTGTGAGAGCAGACATGCTCTGCATGCTATAGTTTACTCATTGGGCCCAGGGGAGAGAGGCCCCACCATACACATTTTCACTTGGGTGTGAAGTTTAGAAGCAGCTCTTGGTATCTTTGTGTATGCGCAAGTTTTGTTTTGTGTCGCTTGTGGTGTAAGTGTTCAATATTCAGAAGTTTGATTCAGCTGTTTTTTGCAAATTTATAGAGAGCATCAGAATGTTTATCAGGTTCCTGTCAGCTTTGATTTAGCTAAATCAATTTAGCCTGACGGAGACGTCTTTACTCAGACATGAGAGATTACATTGTTGTTTGTGTATTTGTATGGCCCGCAATGCTTTGTTTGTTGTTTGCATAAACCTCTCAGAATATTCTCTCATGTTTCAATCCAAGTAACAATTCACCTTTTAATCTTTTCCTTAGTTCAGGTACTCAGTCTGCTCTTTAGTCAACCCAGCTAACAATTTTAGGTTGTAAGAATGTTTCCCTAACATTTTCGTTAGGTAATAAAATGCAATGTGCAGTTTGACATTGTATTAATGTTATTGTTTGGTTATAATAATGCTATTCAAACGTTTAATTTTGTAACTTTTTCTTCCACTAAAACATTCCACTAACAACATTAACAATAACATTTGTATAGCTATATAGTTATACAAATGTTATAGTTATATATAAAACTGAATAAACAATAACATTTAAAGTTATGTAATGTTACTGCAAGAACATTTTTGATAACGTTGACAGAACGTTTCAAGTTCATCAGCCAGCGTTCTGAGAATGTTCCCCTTTAGCATTGCTATTGCAGAGTTCTTCGTCAGCCTGCAGCAGTGGTGAGTTTTGCTGAATTACTCATAAATAAGAATGAGATATGAGTGGAGCAGCTGGAAAACCGAGAGCAGTGATATATGGAGAGGTTTGCAGTGGCAACTCACCGTTGTCAGATCGATCCCTCAAGCGCAGCATGCCACAGTTCTGGAAAGGATGTTGTTACCGTCCAGGGCTGTCAAACTGCATCAGACCTCACAGCCAGCGATGCTCATCATTCCACAGCTGACAGTTCTACACATTTTGACATTTGCTGCTTAATTTTAAGGGTTATTATTTGTCTGCAAAGGACTGTGGGTAACGTGTTTTGTTGCACCTGTTATCAAAGTCTCTCATTTAAGAAGCTGAATGAAAGATTTTTGTGGTAATTGTGTTGATAGACAATGTTTTGCTTATGCGTTCATGCCCGAGGGGAGTGAGGGAGTTAGTAATAGGCAGTCGCAGACACATGGCCAGTGTGGAAACAAAGATTGAGGGATGGAGGCGATTGTGTATGTTCGTAAATGTGCATTTTCCTGCATTTTCTGACCAATTAGTGCTGAGTGTTTCTTCTTTTTTCTTTCTCATGAGAAAAGAAACTCACCAAAATAACCTCTTTAGAGTTTCTGCACATTGGAGTTTATACTAGGTTAGAAAATGCAGCAAATCTGTTGATTTTAATCGATGTAGTAACAAGTGTTTGTAAAATTGACACTGTCGTGTGACTAAAACTTTTTTAAACCACATTTACATTTATGAGGCAGGCAGCTGTTGACTAAAGAGAAATTGCTGTATGCCATTCTGCTGTTTGCATGCTGTCTGAGTATCTCTTGCTTGTTCCTATTCGTCAGATTTTCTCTGAGATTTTCCTGGTGTGTAGGTGCCCTTAGTATCCTAATTTGTCTTCCCAGACAACTGGGCATTTCATACTTACAACTGTGTACCCAGGGTCATTTTTAACCCTGGGCTAATGTAATCCTATTTTAATTTTGTATATTGTTGAAACTGCATTTTTGTGATTGGTTGTCTGTTGCTAAACAACTCGCTGTAACATTTTAGCACTGCATTGTTTCATATGTATACCCCTGGCAGTTCAATTTAGGGGCTTATAATAGCCCAGGTTTAAAAGCAGTGCTAACCTGGGTTTAAGAAGGACCAAAGGTTAATCTAGGTTTAAAATAGTGTCAGTAGCTTGGAGATAAAGTGGAGAGATAATGAACATTTTTATTAAGTCTTCTATTCAGACTCATTTTTGAGCCTCTGGGGTCACCACAGTTTTCTCTAAACACTCTCTTGTCTGCCGTTAATCAGCAAATGAAGATAGTTCTGGCCCAAATGGCACACCATTAGTTGAAGCAATAGTGTTATGTTATTCTGGTGGGAAAGTTAAAAAAATAATGCAAATGGCTTACTTTACAATTACTGTACTTGCTTTTTTGCATTTTAAGATGGGTAACTTGTTTCAACATAAAAACACACTTCACCTTTAGATGAATCATAACTGATACTCTAAATCTCATAAGCTATGAAGGAACGACCTGTGAGTGATAACATTTTTCACTGAAGTGAGATACAGAATACCGTTACTTGCAGATAAACACCTGCACATGCCACTTGCGCCGAGAATTCACAAACAGAAAATAAACACCATAGCAAAATGTACCAGATGTGCAAAGATCACATGTCCAGTCCTAGTTAGTCCACACCTAACAGAGTAACTAATCTTTGATTCAGCTGATTGTACTACACTGATTCTTAAATATTTTACTCGCTATCCTCCTGGTCTCCATCCAAAACCGTTCACACTCTCTCTCCTCCAGCTCATCTGTGTAATCTCATAGTCACATTCTGAACATGCTCCCGTTCACCAGACCCAATTACCCTCTGTGATCATCTAATTGGCCTTTTTTGTAATGCTAATTCTAAGCAACGATCACAGATTGTCTGTTTATGTATGCGGTCTACACTTTTCTGCTAGCTTCAGTATCTGCACCAGCTGGCCAGCGCGCGCCCAGCGTCACGTTCTAACATTCAGTGTTTACGGCCTGATTTTACATTCTGTTCTCTGATACTTTATTGCCCCCAGTGGAAAAAACAATAAATAAACTGTGCGTGTGTGTGTGTGTGTTCTGCAAATTCCCAGCTAACAAAATTTTAAGTAACAAAATGTTTAAAATGTTGAAAGTTCTAGAAACGTTCACAACATCCAGTTTTTTAGATTGTATTAACGTAATTGCTTTTTTATAACAACGTTCCACTAGCAATTTAAGTATTATATTTTTTCATGTATATGTATATATGATATATATCATTATAAAAACTACTTTTTCTTGAGTAATCTGTGTTACTCTGAAGTGTCACAGGGAGGGAGTAAAATGGGTCGTGAATATCATGTTGTCTTTAAGAGTGCCATTGTTGTGCTATAAAAGTTATGCAAATCATTTCATCTGTGCAGAATGCAGCTTGTGTTTCTGATCAAGTCATTGCTGATCCTGCAGGTGAGTTATGGAGGACGCAGTGGACTGCAGAGATCTGTTATATTGTGCTGGAACTGTACAGCATCACCACAGTACTGTAAAATAAACGGACTCTTTAAATTGCGGATGTGAATTGTGAATTGCATGGCAGTAATTCACTGCAGATTCTATTTCAGCACAGTTAGCTTGATTAAACATGCTGTTTAGCGAATTCGCCCTGTGGTGTTCGAGATAAACTAGACGAATATTTTCCAGTTAAATTTTCTTTTATTACGTCCTTCTCGTCTTACTTGGATCTGTTCCTAATGCGTTTTTCCACACAGCGCATTACTTGCTCTTCTGAGGTGACATTGTAGCATGCAGTCATGTGCATACTCTTTCCCTTTCTCTCCTTATTCATTTCTCTCTCTCTCATTTGCTCACTCGCTCTCTCATCCACAGTAATCTATAGTCCACTCATTTGTTGACACACTCCATCAGACGGTGTCACACAGCACTTTAGTGCTGAGATGCTGCATTTAGATCATCACTGACAGACGGTCTTTTATTTGGTAGCATTTACAACAGGACCCATATTTTTTTACCTCTTGACCCTCATTCTCCACGTTTTCACTTTCATCTTCCTCTCATATTTTTCATCATTCCAGTCTGCCTCCATTTTGCTTGTCTTTGCTCCAAAACAACTTATCTCCTCGTTAACTAACCCGGGAAAATCCTGTCCCATGCAAGAGGAGGAAACCAGATGCTTCCAGACCAGATTAAGTCCAAAATAAATCCAAACTTTGGGCTTTGCAACATTTTCCAGGATTAACGACGAAGAAGCTTTTTTACTAGTGTTTCTTTTTGATGGTTGCTGTTTCAGAGAACGTCTCATGAATAAGCGATTTTATTTTGTTACACTTTCAATCTGGACCATCATAGTTTGCCACTCAAAGAACTCAATAAACATTCGGCAAAACTAGGTCAGAGGCACACAACAGAAAAAAAAGAAAAACGCCTGAGGACGGGTTGAAGTCTGAGCTGCATGGGAAGTAGATTTGTGAATCCGGTTTGAGAACAGGAAGTTCTTGGAGATGAGCTCAGTAGTGTAAGTGCTGGGATCACGCTGAGATGTGTGTGTTTAACGCTGGTGTGGTGTAGATGTGTGTTTTAAATGTGAGAACAGTGTCATTTCACACTCGGCTGAAACTGTGGAGTCCCCCAGCGAGTGGTCTGCGGTATGATAGTCAGCATAGCAGGAGAGCATCAGAGAGCAATGAGCCAAACACCATTGAAGCTTTTAGCTCATTGTCACATTCCTTCATCAGTACCGTGATGTCTGAGAGGATGTCCACCCGTGTGTTTGTGTGTTTTTGAAGGCTTCAAACACCTATTCTAGTCGTCCTAATTATGTTTTTATATTAAAATAGTAATTTTTTTTGGTAATATAGTGTAATGTTTTAAAGACTCCCTTATGGTGAAAGTTTGTAATGTTGTTTATATGTTTATATGTATGTTTTTAATACGCTTTAAGACAAACCATGTGCAAATTCATCAGTCAACAACATTACTGGGTGTTCTCAAAAATTAGGTTTGAAACGGCCCATTTTCTACAACACAAGCAAGTCAAATGCCTAGCTCGCAGTTTGTTTAAAACATCAATGTTATTTGTTGTTGCGCCGTAGATGCTGCTGAATAACGGTGCAGTAAACACATGGGTGATGGAGCGCTTTCTTATATGCAGTGGAACAGTTAACATTCTCGCATGAATAGCTTGACATTCCCATAACTGTCTCTGCTTCTTCTCACTTAGCAGATACTTCTCTCTTTCTCTCTCTCTCTCACAGGTGCTAAAGGGAAGCAAAAAGCTGTCCATGTCGGTTCGTTCCGTGGGCCGGATCCCAGGTGGTTATGTAACCAATCATGTCTACACTTGGGTGGATCCGCAGGGCCGCAGCGTGTCACCTCCCCCCGACCTGCTGGCAGAGCATCGCAGCGCCACCCTGCGTCGCTCCAACAGTCAGGGACGCAGTCACATGCAGCTTCTGCAGGACGGTGATGAGAAGAAGGTGAATTTTTATGCTCCCATATCTCTGCTGTTCCTCAGTGTTTTTATCTAAACCTGAAAGAACGGCTGATTCTGGGTTATTTTTAGTTAACATCTGTGGATACTTTTGATTTACTATCCATGATAGTTTCAGTCTGTTCATTATTCCGTTCATTATCAGGAAATGCATTTGCTGTAATATTTGTACAATGGAAGCCTGGCAACCACATGTAAAAGCACATTGAAAAATTTTTTTATTTATTATGTTGTACTAACTTTGTCTTTTAACAAATTATTCCTTTAGGGTGAGCAAAGTCAGAAATGAGTTAGTGGTTTCTCATTCAGAAATATATAAATAAGTAATGACGAAATAGCTCCTTTCTTCTCTGCGACTGAGTGGAAGCGGAAAGTTTAAAAAAACTAAAACAGTGCAGATGGAGTTATTCTGATAATTAGCACGTTTTCCCCCTGGGCTTCGATAAGTCGTCTAACTCTTATAATAAAAGAAAATGTTAAAGAGTTTTTAAAGACTCTGTGTAAAAGTTTGTATTGTTTACAGCTCATCAGCTTTAATTAACGCGTGTCGATTTGGAGTTCTTGTGAAGTCGGAGAGATCTGCTTTGGTATAGGTTGAGCGTTTTATTACAGAGATGAGATTCCACTGTTGTGTAAGAGGCATGCAGATGAAAGATTAGCCTCGTCTTTCATGAAATGCAGTATGTGCTGTTATTTCCATAAACTGTGGCTCTTTACTTTATCTCTGCCAGCTGATGACAGTGTCTGAGATCTGAGTGCTTTTGGATCGGTACTGTTTTCTGTAAGTCATAATTTCATCACTGTCAAAAGCTCATATCTCTGAGCTAAACTCTCTGTGATCATCTGTGGTAGCTAATGGACAGCAGAACGTTTTAAGACAGAGATTTATAAGCTACAGCCAGTTATCTGGTTCTGCGAGACTGTTTGTTGTCTCACTTGAGAATTTCTGGGAAAGTGTCATTTTCAGGACACATTTACTTTTGGAGTAGTGCGGCGTGGTCACCATGATCTGTGCAAAATTTTTGCATACGTGTTCTGATGCTGAGTCAGCATCTTTTGTTGGTCCTGGAGTAACATATCTATATCTGTTCCCAATCTCTAACCATAACTCACCTTAAAGTCTCAGTGTATGTGAGGTAGATTTAGGATGGCAAACAGCAGGTTGTTGGACAGTAAACCATATGCTGCAGTTAATGTCTTTCTAAACGTCTTTCCAGAAATAGTTCTTTGTGTGTGTGCGCCAACGTTCATGTTATGCGTCCACTTTATTAGCGTTTTATAGAAATCTCTAAATATATATGTGCCAAGTGTGCATTCACCAGATAAAACCTACTTGTTTTTTAAGCCGATGCATTTCCATTTGGATCCAGTACTAATTCAGAACAATGCTGTCTATTAGGAGCAGATCCAAACTAGAGGATTAATGTTCTGGGTTAGGTGTTGTTTAATCAGACATTATTGAATATGTATGAAACTTTAAGAGGCATTACCATCAGACATGAACGCAACATCAGCAGTCAAACTCAAGTGCTCCCTTATGAATTTTAAACAATATAAATGAAAAATATAAATAAATGAAAGTGGAAAAAAATCATTTTGTTTACACATTATTTTCCATTTGCCTAGGGTCCTATAAGCACTCAGCGTTGGTCGCACAAATTAAGTGATCAATCACTCTCTGTCCTTTTAGACCAAAGCAAACAAATTGATTCCATTCTGCGTCCTTTAAAATGTGAAAACCTTGTCGCCTCTTCGTTAATCTTTAATTATATTCACATCGCCACAGTCGTAAGTGCGCATTCTCTCTCCCTTTCTCGAATTTGACCTATCATTATTCCTCATCGTACTTTATTTCCCCATGTTCTCGTCCGTGTGCCAAAATTTGGTAAATGTGATTATATGGAGAGTTTTATGAGTCGATCACGCAGGTGTAAATCTGCCAAGGCTACTGTAAAGCACACGCTTTTCCGCGGGCCAGCAGGTTGTGGGTGCAAGCACGGGTGCTAGCGTTGCTAGCGTTGCATTCAGTACTGCACAGCGCAGAAAAACTTTAAGTTCGCCCTGATTTACTGCATTGTTGTGCAATACAATTCACAGGGTATTTCTGACAAATTCTTGGGTGCTGAACAGAAGTTCCAGTTAGCTTGGAACGCACCGCTGGAAGCCTTCATTTGTGTAGCCGCCAACACGCTTTTAGATCGGACATAGAAAAATATATACAAAGACCTATTTACAGCGCTGACGTTTATAAATGGGTGTCATTATGAACAATGTCACACGGCAAATGCTGTACGGCCCTACGCCACTCTGGCCTTTAAGGCTAATGGTAACCTTTAAGCAGCTCGCTGGTGGGCGTCAGGTGCTCTGATTTCCCAGAATTCTCAGGGGTCTGGTGACCCCGTGGATGGAGCCGTTTGATTGGCTCTGCAGGGATTCTGTGAAGCATTATAATCACAGAACTATTGTTGCTTTTCTGCAGAACGTGCTGAAGAGGTTGAGGGTGAGGCACATGCGCTGTTTTGCTTGTTCAACAGAATCCTTCTTCGATGCGGGTGTATGGGTTGTTAAGTCAAGAATTATAGCTGCTTTCTGCTGAGAGGGGACTTTAAACTATATTTGAAGTTGGGAACTATAATTTTACGTTACTGTAATGTTTTGCTGGTTCATGGCCCTTCCAGGACATGCATATGTGTAGGTATCTGTGTATTGAGTGATGCACTCCTTTAATGTATTAAATACATTGTTTGAGTAAAGTATTAATTTGACACCACACGTCTTTCTCAGGTGAATCTGGTGCTGGATGACGGACGTTCGTTGGGTCTTATGATTCGCGGGGGGGCTGAATACTCTCTGGGCATCTACATCACCGGAGTGGACCGGGGCTCAGCAGCAGAGTGCGGTGGAGTGAAGGTACAATGTCTGTGTGTATTAGCAAACTCTCTGTGGTTAAGACACTAAGTTACTGTCACTCTTTGTGTTTGTGTAGGTGAGCGTGAATACAAGAGATTTAAGGGCACATTAGCATTCAGTGGACAGACTGTCTTTCCTTTTCTCACCTCATGAATCAGAGACTGTTGCTTGCTTAAAAATGTTTACATAACCTGTCGAAACTGTCCAGCTGGTTTTAATTCTCTTACAGCTTTCCATTTGAACATTTTATTAAAGTTTGTATGAAAAGATGAAAAGATGAACAATGAAAAGATAAACAATGAGTTCACTATGAAGTGTGCATGAATTTCTCCAGCTCTTCTTCTGCTGTGATTTCACAGCGTCGCTGAACAATTTATTCCATTATAGAGTTCCAGTGTTTCAGTTTTGCCACATCTGAGATCAATTCCATTATTGTATGATGCCAGAAAAGGTTTTCAGCCTGGCAGTTTATGTTGGGCACAACTTTTCGATTCATGGTGGTTTTGAGAGGAGATGACATTTTAAATGGAGGGTGATCCAGACACGCTCCACGAGGTGAGAGAGAGCTGGATGTTTTATCTTCAGGGCATACGTCTGTTCTGAAGAGAGATGAGAGATGGCTTTCGGGCCGCTTGTTTGGCAGCAGACTCTGTTTACAATGCCCCAGTGCTGCTGTGAGGTCCACAAACAGCCTCGCCTGCATTTTTCATGACACGTGTGTGATAAACAACCTCACAAAGGCTGTGAAACTTCCCCACATGCATCAACAGATTGAAAATATAATCAACTGTACCTCAATGCAAAATGGTTAAAGGATGGGCTTTATTTGAAAATCTGATAACTAATCATAACCAATTAGAATAGTATTGATGGTATAGTTTATTTACTTTAGTTTAATATAGTTTATAGTATTTTAGCATAATACAATATTAGTATTATGAGTATAGCTAAGCATTAATTGTTAGTCAAAGGACTAACTCAGGACCAACTCTCAAACAGAACATTTTGTCATTATGTATTTTTTAAGATGTACCTTTATTTTTTTAATACTTATGATAGCCACACCATACACATTTTATCACCTGCACTGGGTATTTCCATCAAGGTACGTATCTTTTTCACATGGGTGCCAGACAACACAGCCTTAAATCAGATCGAAATAACGTCACAAGAGACATAGAGACTAGAGATATTAGGAAACTTTTAAGCACTGACCAAGAGAATCTATATAATACTGTATCATGATAAATGTTATGATTTACACTCTTAATCTATTTAACATTTACATGCATTTGTGCATTTGGCAGACGCTTTATTCAAATATTTTTGATCAGTATGTGTGATCCCTGAGAATTAAACCTACAACATTTTGTGCTGCTAACAGAATGCTCTACCCATTGAGCAAGCTCTACCCATTAAGGAACACAAGTACTAACAGAGCGCATGGCTGTCAATCTTGAAAAAAACCACCATAAAGGAACTTAAAATAAAAAAACTGAAATATAGAAGGCAGATCAGATGGAATATTTTGATGGTGTCTGTTTGTTCTGTTTGCAGTTTGACAGCTGTGGTCACTACTCTCATTGTTATATGAGCAGCATATGGCCTTTAAAAACCATCCACCATTCCACAGTAAAAAAAAAAAAGCTTTCATCCAGATAGCCCGACACTCAGTGATTGTGTTGTTATGTTTTTTGCAGCCGATGACCTGCTGACCCCCACTGCCAAATATAGACAAACAGAGGCAGCAAAACAGACCTGCTCATCTATTTCCCAACAGCTCCCAGAAGATGGATATGAGGTCAGGGGTCTGTTGGATAGAGTTTAGCCCCAAAATGTGTTTCCACATACTAACCTGCAATGCTGAAAAAAGAAAGCTTTGCTATTGGCTACCTTTTTGTTCAGCAAAGAAGGAAAGTGTCCATCATTAGCTATTACTTAATTATGAGCATAAGCTAATGTTGTGTTCAGTTTGACTTCCTGTTTGGAAGGTGACATCACCAAGGAGTGGAAACACTGGTATAAAGGGTGGTCTGATCTTTAAACGACTTGCAGAGAAATTAGTTCTCTTTTTGTAGCTTTCTTCCCCCAGAGTAAAAAAATGACAGTCCAACCGAACGGAGTGTAAACAAAATGGACTGAAAATCAGTGATGTTGCGTATCAGGTGCGAGCGGTGATTTTTCCATGCCGCCTCAGAGCAATGCGCTTATCACACACTCAGCACAGTGGTGATGGATGCAGTTCGTTCTGTTTCTAAAACCATTATGACCACATTAACATTTTCACCCACAAGCAAAACACCCAGTATTTTATAAACATCTGCTGTCCTTTCTCACTTCTGCTGTTTTTCTTTATCTCCAACCCTGGGGTTTAGGACGTCTGGAGCAGTTAGAAGTCAGATTCGGCTCGTAGAGTTTTAATTGGATGAAATAAAGGGGCTGTTCACGGAGAACTCTCTAACTCGCTCGCTCGGAACATAAAGCCTCCAGTGACCCAAGAGTTAATCAGTGTGAATTCATTGAAGCCTCTGCCTGTATCTCTCTTTTCGTCTTCCTCATATTGAACGTGATTTTCTGCAGTAATAGTCTTTAAGTGTATGTGAATATTTTCCTCTAGGTTCTTACATTATTGTTGTCTCACTCTGGACTTGAGCTGGTCTTCCATAACTTCACTGCATGGAGAATGAGCAATACAATTAGGGCACTTCATGGCTGCCGGGCAGTAAAACACTTTAATGGGAGTGCTGTTTCTTTCTTTCTTCCTTTCTTTCTTTCTTTCTTTCTTTCTTTCTTTCTTTTTCTTTACATACTTTCCTCAGTCATATCAAATAATGCTTAATTTTACTCAGTCTTAATAAGATTTTACAGCACATTCGTTTGTAATTTGGAGCTGTCATGATCTTTATCAATCATACTGAGTGCCAGGACCGTCCCTGTATTCTGCTGTCTGCTTTGTCAAGCCAATTTACTTTAGTCCTGCAGACAAAAGTCATTAGCTGTGAAAACGTTCGCTCAGTAGAGTCACGCGTGTTCCTGTGATTTTTAAAAATTGGAAAATTTTCACCTCTTCTTCCTTCCTGATCAGGAAGCACAGCCATCTCCACAGACTGATGTCTCTTGTGAGAGGAAGCTGTTTATCATTCGAAAAATCCCTCCGGACTTATGAAAGCCTTTAAGACTGTGAACGTGACCGGTTCTGCTCGTTTGTAATCCGTTTGGAGACGGTCACGTCTCTCTGTGACTGACAAATACGGTACATTTACTGCAACAGTGGTGGTGGGTCTGTACTTTAGTCGGCCTGTATGGCTGCTCCTGTCACTGTGAGTTAGTGTTACTTAAACTTTGAGTACTCCTTCTGTAGCCATAAGTCTTAAACGCTCATTAAGTACAATGATATATGAACGGACGGACGAATGGGCCGAAACGCACAGCGTCCGTATTCAGAGCACGACCATTTATCATACAGAATGAGAAAACCAAAGATGAAGACAGAAGGAAAGAGACAGTGATTAAAGGAGGGAGAAAGGATTGATGAAACGATAGAATTAAAGAAGACAAAGGCACGACATTTCCTGTGAAGTCTTAATTCAAGTGAGTTATTTGCGCTGTCATTGGGTGCCACAACAAAAACAACCCTGACCTAACTCACTAACCTTCAAAAGTAGACATAATTTATGATAAAATTAATTTTGCAACATACAAATGGTAAAAATGTATTATATTATGGCAGATGTCGACCAGTGTTCCCAGCAGCATGGAATACACTTCCTGTCACATGACATTTTCAGCTCAGGTAATTGGCTCAAATGCAGTAGGATGTTCATAGTCATGTATTTAGTGAAGTGATGTGCAGGCCAAGTATGGTGACCCGAACCCTCTGCGTTTAACCCAGCCAGTTAGGGACCAGCAACCATCTGGTTACAAGCAAGACTCTCTAAGCAACTGCTCCATTTGGCTCACAGAACTTCTAAACTACTTTGCTAAATCTTCTGGCTTTGAAATGTAAATGAGCTTCATTCTATGTACATTTAGCTGCTGTTTGCTGTCCAGATGTTGGTGCTGAACAGGCTAAAACCAGGCCAAGTCAATTTCTCATGTCTGCTCTCATTCGTCTTAGTCCTCCTCCATTGCTGTAGAAAGGAAATGTCAATGATGCCGTGATTTGGGCTGAACTTCTCCCAAATGCCAAGCATCTCTCTCTCCTCTCTTCTCTCCTCTCTTTCTCTCCTCTCTCTCTCACTCTCTCTCTCTTTCCCCAGATAACAGGGAACATTCTCAGAACATTGGCTAATGTTCTCTAAAAGTTCTCTCAGGTTATCAAAAACATTTTTGCAGTAACGTAAAGTTGCTAGTGGAATGTTTTCAAAAGTTGAAGAATTTAGGTGAATATTATAGGACATTTTGAAAGTTAACTTTCAAAATACATTTTTATTACTTAATGGAAACACCTTAAATAGAGACAGAGGTTCTTATAACCTCTTTCTCTATTTAAGTTTTTAAGCTGCAGATTCGTTTGATTACACTTACATTCCTTATCATCCGCTTAATTAATTTTCGTTGGTTATTTCATATAATCAGCAGATAGTGACTGTATGTTTTAAAGGCCAAATTATGCAGTTTGAAGTGCCAAATCTAATGTAACCTAGATTAATATGCAGTACAATTAGACCTGCTCTGTACATTTTCACAACTTGTTTCATGTATTCATGGTATGTGATTTCCTTTTTTATTCTAGGCTGAATAATTCTAGAGCCTAAACTGAACTTCCTGTCAGAACCACGTCTCGACGTGTTTTCATTCTGAAGATCATAGTGAATATTCATTTGTTTTTACAGACGAATGAAAGTTATGCTTTAGAATAACATGAGGGAGATTAAATGATAACAGAATTTTCTTTTTTGGATGAATTGTCCCTTTAAATCTTTTATGAAATAATCTACATGTGCTTCTTTGGTTTCTTACAGTAATCATATATGAAATTCCACACAATGTTGAAATATTGAGATATAGAGATATACACATGAATGAATAAGCTGGTGTTTTATTAGGAAATGATTTTGAACATGTCTTGTATTCGGTGAGAAAACAGCCATATTATGTAACTCAATAATTTATTAATATCATGATTAGTGCAGAGTTTTCTTAACTACCCTCAAATGTCTTCAGAGAGGCAGATATTGATCCAGAGAGAAAGAGAGAGAGAAAGCAATGGAGAGAGAAAAAGAAAAATTAACCCCACAGTAAGGGCTTCACCGGCAGAAATATTCTGAGCTCTAATCTAATGGGATCAGTGTTTAACACATACATCTGTAAAGTAATCTTTAGTGTGGACATCTGTAATGTGTATTCTCAGTTTTCAGAGGATAAGAGATGTCTGTAGGATGACTGTTTACTATATAATGTTTCTCTTTATTGACATATATATTACGTGTGGTCATATTTTCAGTACATTTTAAAGGTCTGTGCATTGTAATCTGTAAAAAGTGCACGTTTTAGGAAGGTGCCCTGATTTGTGCCTGGTGGGTTTAGTAAAGCTGGGGGTGGGGTCAGGGCCTCACCAACCCACCAGACACAAATGACGTGTATCTGAATGAAAGTTTTTGACTGCCGATTCAGATGGGATTGAAATCACAGAATAGTTCTGGTAATTATTTATGTAACTCTGCCTCTGCTTATGCAACTAATCTCATCTGAATACAGTTTAAGATTGACAGAGGACAAACAGTGAGTTATGAGTGACAAGCAAGGGATTATGAGAAAGGCTCAGATTGATCATGTGGGAAGATGAATGGATGGATCAGATGAGACCAGATGCAGCAAAAACAGACAACATTACTTTTGTGCGTGTGTGTTTGTGTGTGCTTATTTATAGGTGTTTGTGGCCCATTTTTTCATGTTAAAATCACTGTCTTTCTGCAACATTTCATTAAAAACAAACTTTTCTGTTCATCCACAAATTTGACCCTATTATACCTTTTTATCATTGAACCAATATTTGACCTCTGGATGTCCAGGACTCTCTCCCCTCTCCCCACCCTTGTCCCCACCCCCCTGTACCCACTGCCCCGCCCTGCCTGCACCAGACCACCCACCCTCTCCTCTCTCTTCCCCATCCTCTCCAAAGGTGGGCGATCAGATCCTGGAGGTGAACGGACGGAGTTTCCTGAACATCCCACATGACGAGGCCGTACGAGTACTGAAGTCTTCTCACCACCTGATGATGGCGGTGAAGGATGTCGGGCGACTGCCGCACGCCCGCACCGTAGTGGGCGAGACCAAGTGGATCGCCAGCTCACAGATCACAGAGAGTTCTGCTAGCAGCAGTGTTACAGGGTGAGTAAAAGTATATATATTCTGTCTCTCTTTCTTTCTCTCCCTTAAAATATATATGTGTGCATTCTGGGATGTGTGGGTCTGGAGTGTGTGTGGGCATGCGTGTTGGGGGTTTACGTAACCATAAACTGGGAAAAAAAATTGTACCCAAAAGTCAGCAAAACCTGACATCTCTGAGCAACACCTCCTTTTGAGGACGTCTTCATTTGTAAAAACGCTGTGAAAGTATAAACTTTATTAAATAGTAAAAATGCAGAGCGTTTTCTGTCAGGGTGAGAGTGTGGGTTAAGGTTAGGTTATAGTGTTTATAACTAGCTGTGTATTAAATCGATAGAAATCTATGGAATGTCCCCATTTAGATAAGAAAACGTGTGTGTGGTAAATTTGGCTCAGCTTTGACCCAATACAAACACTGCTGATTTGTTAATGCACTCTTAAATGAAGCACAAATTACTTCTGGTTGGTGCAACTTAATCGTCTTGTTCAATAATTAAAGAAAGTGTTCAGTTGAGCCAAGTGAATTTAATTAGCGTTGAGGTAAAGATTCAGACTTCACTGAATTTACCGCTTTAAGAAGAGCTCATACAATGAAAGTCGTTTCCCACCAACCTCAGAACTGCTCGAGCTCACGAGACTGTAGAAAGTCATTAGCCTAAATATTATTAGCCCAATAGAAAGTCTGTGGAACAACCTGACAATGTGTGTGTGTGTGTGTGTGTGTGTGTGTATGCATTTGCACAAAACTCTTTGTGACTGTATTGTGTCAATGAATGTCCTCAATAAGGTAGCTATACAAACGTGTGTGTGTGTTTACTTAACCACAAATTGGGGACAAATTTGTACCCAAAAGTCAGGAAAACCTGACAAATCTGAGCAAAACCTCCCATTGAGGATGTCCTTATTTGTGTGTGTGTGTGTGTGTGTGTGCGTGTTTACTTAACCACAAATTGGGGAAAATTTGTACCCAAAAGTCAGGAAAACCTGACAAATCTGAGCAAAACCTCCCTTTGAGGATGTCCTCATTTGTGTGTGTGTGCGCACATGTTCAGCAGACTAACAGGATCATAAAACAGCTCAGGTGTGTCAGACGCAGCACTCTGCTCCTGCTTTTTAATGGAGGTTAGCTGATGAGCTGTGCTCTCACGCCAGAGAAGAAATGCAAGGTGGCATTTTATAAGAACCCTTTTATTAATCTTGACATGGATGAGCTTAAGCCAAAAGCAAGGACACCTGCCAGATCGTGTTTGTAACTTTCATTATTACTAATAGACTACTAGTGGATTTTAATAATTACTTGATGTTTACGATTACTTTGGGGATGTGATATGCGATGGATACTGTACAGTCAGCATGTCCTTATCACCAAATATAACCCTGTTGCACACATAGGTGGGACTTATATCACCGGGTTTATTTTGAGAAAATGACCAGCTTACTGTAAATTATTCGAAACATTTGATCAAATAAATAAATAAATGGACATGAAACAGTGATATAAGCAGATTAGCTGTGAATCTTTATATATTTAAGATTACATTTTTAAACACAATATTAACTACCTATTATCATGTATGTGCAATCCCAAAATGTTATTTTCTGTTAAATGTTTTGTATATAATCTGAAATTGTTCTTTTAATTTGCTAAGAGAAAAAATGTAACATTTATGTTAACATTTACCATTTAGCTAAAATGTAACACATCTACACTATATTGTGATAAAGCCTAATGTAATTTATTATTTGATTTATTGATTCATGAATTTATGATTTTTATTCTATTTCGTCTAAAACTGATTTGCCAAAGTGATGGTCATGACACTTTTTTTGATCTCAGACAAACATCTACTGTATATGTTTTGCCTGTAATGACATTCTGGATCCAAGTCATGGTGAAACAAACAACAAACTGTAGTTTCTTTTTCATACGTTGCAGAAACTTTTTGACGCAGCTTCTACTTGTTGATGCCTGGAGAGTCTGTGGGCCACAAATATTATTGATTTCTCCATCTTTACCTTTTTTCCCATAGACTTTCTCTGGAGCAGGGGGCTTCCGCATCAGGAAAGGTGAGTGTTTGTTTTTTATTGAAACAGAATGTTCTCTCCATTTGGTCTGGAGTGACACTGTTGATGCCATGCTGAGAGATCATCAGTGATTTTGAATAGCTCTCTGCAGATCTTGGTGGGTTCCAGGCTAGTTCAAAATGGAGTTGACCCATATTAAAAATTCTGCCCTTATTTACACTCCTTAGTGTTGCCTCCAAACCTTCAAAGTTAACATGAACTCAAACTGGGTGGAGCCAGAACAATTAACCCTTCCATGGTAAGGTATTGCGAGCTTTGAAACACCTACTTCCTAGATCCAATCATTTTCCAGTGGGAAAACAACAAGCCACGCCCCCATTTCTTCATTTTACTCCGACTTGCATCACCACACTGAAATGAATAAGGCGATTGAAATTTTCTGTTCCTGCAGACCTTAATTATGACTTCCTTTCTTTTGTGGAACACCAAAGGAGAAGTTTTGAAGGTCAGACCATGCATTCACAATGATTGAGGTCCAAAGTTTCAAAAATAAACAGAAGCACCATGAAGCTATTACAAAAATAGTCCATATAACTCAATGTTTCAATGTTTCTAGTTTCTTCTCAAGGTATGTAAATACTTTGTGTGAGAAACAGACCAAAACTGAAGTAATTCAAGAACCAGATTAGTCTGACCATTCACACTGATGTGTGAACTGAATCAGCTGAATCGGCAGGAATGTGCCTTATCAAGATTTTCTGTCAATAACTTAAAATTTGTCTCACACAAAATTTAAAGATACTTTGATGGTGCATCCTTTTACATCCTTTGTGAAGCTTAGAAGCTTCACTCTCACTTTGTTATAATGGCACAGTGAACTCTGAAATGTTTCAGAAAGTCTTCAGAAATTCTCCTTGGTTTTGAACAACATGAGTTTACATCAGTAGATGATGACAACTTTTTGTGTGGACTGCTCCTTTAAGAGATCTTAGTCCCGTTTATAGTCTTCACTTTGGATTTATTATCTTTCTTTGGACTGTATGCACAAGAGAGTCCAACAAATGCCTCCTGGATCTGTTTTCCAATTCGTTTTATGTTCAAAGTCTCTTCGTTTTTGTCCTCCATAGTGAAGTTATATTGTCTTGATGCAAATGAGTGACATTCAGCGATTAAGCAGCATAATAGATCAGCCTCAGTACATTTGCATTGCTTTGATGACCTAAAGAATCTCTTTGTGTTCTTGTTTTTACTTTCACTGGGCTAATCAAAAGGGAACTGCGCTCAGAATCACAGATCGTTGTGTATTTGGACAGAGACGGAGCATTTTTGATTATCCTTGAGGTTCATATGGAAACGGGGTGAAGAGCATACCAGCACTGCTTAAATTAAAGATGCCCATAAAGATTGTAGCTCTGACACCTACTAGACAGTCTCTTTTCTTACGGCTTGCTCGTACTGCAGCCATAAAGAGAGCTGAGGAGAGACTGGTGGACATAATGAGGTGAACAGGTAGAGGAAAGTGAAGTGAAAGATGCAGGAAGGGTGGAGAAGAAGCGGTGAGATGAAAGAGGAAGGTGGTATCGCTGTAAATTGCCATCTTGGTTTGAGTAGTGTCACTTTATATCTCCAGCTAAAAAAGATGTCAGACAGTCACTGTCGAGAGTCTTTGATCCCCTGGGCACACAGTATCCACGGAGATCTGTATTCATGCAGTGGTTTCTGCAAGAAGACGTGTACACTGAACACTCTTACCAGTCACTGTGTGTGTGTGGGTTTGCTTAACCATATATTGGGGACAAATTTGTACCCAAGATTGAGCAAAAAGTCACAAATCAAAGCAAAACATTCTTTTTGGTGACGTACTCATTTGTAAAAATGCTATAAAAATATAGTAAATAAAGTTTTTAAAACTGTAAAAATGCAGAAGGTTTTGTGGGTTTATAACTAGCTGTTTATAAAATAATAGAAGTCTATGGAATGTCCCCCTTTAGAAAGATAAGTAAGTCTGTGTGTGCGCTTGTGTGAGGGGGGTGGCTGCGTGTGTTACTACAGAGAGACGTGTATTGGACAGGTTGTGAAAGAGAGAAAGAGGAGGAAAAGAAGACAGCCTATAAATCTACTGCATACAATAAATAAAGGACATATTAGACAATGACAAAATATGCATAGAGAAAAGAATCAGGAGGAAGATGTAAACAGACAGGATCAGAAAGAGATGATGAGTGTGTGAAGAACAACATCAGATCAAGGTGACCCAACTAATGAACAGGTTTTACAAGATAGCCGAGGTTTATGTATAAAAACAATGCTTTCCAATAAAGCTCTAGATTAGCGTGAGGGCTTGTTTAATACGGCCGGGCTGAATGTTGAATACAGTGGGAATGACAGGCTAAAGGACACTGTTTGAGAGAGTGTCTGGACAGGACGTGTGTGGCTATGAGCTTTTGCAGTCAGCTACTCGTTTTGCATTCCAAAGAGTCGAAGCTTCACAACATTTTCGAGGACATTGATAAGTTTTTTTTGCGAGAAAAGCACAGTCGGTCATTAATCACTCACTTCCTGGGTAAAAACATTAATATTACAGTTAAGAACATTTGAACATTTCAGTCACCATAAAATGTACTATTCTTATTTTCATTATAAACTATAGCATACTATATAAAATAAAATATAGCATATAGTGTTTATTATAAATTATTTATTTGTGCATGTCATTTTTTTTTATTTGTGTGCCCTCCTAAATCTTTAATCAAAATCTGAAATTGTACTTCGCCTCTGAAATGGCAGAAAATCTAAAATGAAATTTTTTTTTAGATCCAATCAATTCCAAGTGGAAAAAAGAAGCCACGTCCCCGATCTCTCCATTTCACTCTGAATTACGTCACAGCAGTGAAGTCAGTTGGAGCTTCCTGTTCACATGGACTTTAATCACCTGGGTTTTATCATAGTATGTGGAGAAAAACATGCACATATCACAACAGATGTGCACCGAGGCAACATTAATATATATATTCCTTGTACTTTTATCCTTGCAGTTCTCTGGGAAGATTTTCCAGCGTTTCACCACAGAACAATCCAAGCATATAAATTGATAATCACATAAATGGCTCATTATGTTTTCATTAGTACACATATAAATCTCTTTGGAAAACACTTAATAATTGGGAACGATTTTGCGTATAGCTCAGCAGGGGAGTTTTGATTAATTGTAGGTCAGTTTTGAGTAAGTCGAGTGTGAACAGGAGACACAGAAAATGACGATGTTTTCAGTGCTTTATGAAACATACTTTTAGAAACTTCTAAAACCGTAAGTGAACTTTCAGCGTATAAAACAGACTGTAACATTTACTTCATCTGAAACTCATTTCTAATGCAGCCATTGGAGATTGGATCCACGTCGTGTTGTATTTTACGCTTTCCGGTTACTTTAACACTGAGTCAGCTCATGAAATAATGAGTCAGACAATGATGTCGGGTCACAACCGTTCTGTTTCTGACTTCTGATTTGGGGGGGGGTCTTGCTGTCAGCCGATAAAGGAACGTACAAATTCTCTCCCCCTTATCTTCTGATGTTACAATTATTTAGCCTCTGAGGTTTTATGCGGCCGTGATGAAGTTTCTCGCCTGTTCGCGGGCCAGAATTTCCTGTGACCTTGAAGAATCTTTGCTGAGTAAGCTGCTTTATTCCTTTGTCTGATGTGAGGTATCTGTACTGTATATGGTTGTAAGAGAGGCTTGTTTTAAGGCGACTCCTTGCCAACTCTGTGTGGCTTAAAACCATTTCAGCTGTGCTCAGTTTGAAGCTAATTAAGTTCTCTAGGTTTAAGTACGGTGGCCTCAAAGGGACACAACAGTGGCATTAGCAAAATAAGGGAACGAAAACATTTTATTGACAAAACAATACAATTAACCTGAGAACATGAACAGTAATGGAACATTTCTGAAATGTTTTGGAATATTTGTGACAGAAACACAACCACCTAAGAAGCACAGCATGTTGTACAGTTGTCTTTACTGACTTTACCATAAATAAAACTACACACTCCACCTTTAAAGTAAAAATCAAATCCATTGAGGGTTTTTCAGGCTTCTTCAGCATTACAGAACCCATGGTACCACTCGGAGATGTGATGTGAAGCAGAACTTCTACCGATACATCTAGACTTCTGCAGTCACAGGATGTTTTAATGTTTGCTCTGGCCTGTGGAGAAGAAAGCTTGCTTATCTCAGACAGCTTATCTCCTGTGAGCACAGAGCACGTCACTTATCGACAGCTCCGCTCTGCCACTGACGCGGTGTAAAAATCTATCCGCTTTTTGAGGCAGGCGTGATCTTCAATGCACAAGACTTGATGAAGCTGAGGGGAGGGGAATGACGCTTCAGTTTTATTGGTGACTGTCCTCATGATCAGATGAGGCTGCAGTAATATAGTGTTCAACAGTCTAAGAAAGGAATCCTATGCTTTTTAATGCACCTTCCTGCTTGTGGCCATTTAGAAGACAAATAGAGCCCCTTGGTCCAAACGTGTCATTTTAATTAATGTGTAACCAAGGTGACACCGGTCTTAATCTTTTAATTATGTAACTTACCGCCTTTAGCCTTAAATTTAGTAATGCGACGTGTTAAAATATATTGACATGGCGTGGGATGAATTCATTATAGTTGAGTAGATTTTCGAATACTAAAATCATTTTGCAATTTGTTTTGTATAAAACGATCTACAATTTTTCATACAGTGATTATAAACCAAAAATTATTTTAATTGGAAGGCCCGAGACAAATACAAAGTTAAAAAGTTTATAGCAGAAAACAAATCATACTTAATGCTATTTGTAAATAACTTTATTTCAGACAGAGAACAGCTCTACAGTAAGTAATAAGTAGAGTCTCAACATCTGTAAGCAGAAACATAGAGTCTGTCTATACTGTATATGTTTATATACATACAGAAAATGTATATATTTATTATATTTATATATATTAACCAAATTTCAGTCGTGCTGACTTACAATTGATCAGCAAGTATGTGTTGTCTTGTAATTCAAGACCCTGTCAGTCCAGTGATGTTATGATGGGTAACCATGCAGGTTGTCATGGCACAAAACCAATCTTATCAGGAATGTAAAGAATCATAAGGAATTATGAAAACTGCTTATTTCTCCTGTCAACTGTATTGATCATCTTGCGCTGGGAAAGCTTAAGGCGAGTTGAGCAGTGGAGCTGATTTCCTCATGCATCTCTATAGGACAGAACTTTTGGACCTCAGGCTGGGTAGACACTAGCTCTCTCATCCCAGGGTTGGGTGATCAGACCGTCGTCTGGATCTGTTTCTGCTGCAGCGGTTGACCTCAGCAGGACTTAATAAGCTATTTGTTTTCCAAGCGATGATAAATCTGAGTTCAGCACAACCCTGACCTCAGACTATGATCGTCAAACTGTGGGAGTCTTTATGAAATCAATACATTTTCAAAATAATGAGAACAGGAAATGGAGTGTATTGTTCACATAAATCATAACCCTGAAGCTCAGTCTCTTGTACTCTGGCCATTTTAAGGTATTATATGAGTTCAGGAAAGAGTGGCAATGAAATATGCTGTTGTTTTGTGGCTCTCCTTTTTGGAACACATCCACAGTGCAATAATAAACACACATTGTCTTATTTGGGGAGCTCTCCTTTAGTTTTTGAGTGGTTCGGACTCTTGTGAAAACCCTGTTGAAATCCAGCATGTGTCTGGCTTTGAATGGGATGCTGATGTGCTTAACTAGCTTAACCAGCAAGTCGACTTTGGTCCATAAAGGTTCACCGGCTTAAGCAGCGCCAAACCAGCCTGGAAATTCATGCTGGTTTACGCTGGTCTTTTCAGCAGAGAATTATGCACGTTTTTACACACTTGGCCACCTTTGTTTTGAATTTCTTTCTCTTTCACTTTTTTGCTTACATTTGCAAAAATATCCATACTTCACAGACTAACTATTCTTCATTGTCCAGTGCAGGACATTAGCCCGATGAGCCACACTGTTCTGGACTTCCTCAGAAATAATGTAAGAATAAATGCTCTTCCATACAGTGCAACCAAAATGCATTAGTTCCTGCTGGAGTGCTTTACAAAAGAGGTTATCCATCTGTCCCAGAGTTTCACCACAAGGCTTTGTTCTAGCATCTGAAAAGAATAAGGGCAAGAAGAGTTCAGGTCAGAGCAGACATGATCTGCATTCCCTCTCCTCGCTTTAGTCTGTCTGTATTGATCGAACTCAGTTCAACGGCTTGTGCCTTTTGACTGTTTAATATCATAGACTACATAGACTGCTGCTTGGCTGCACCTGCAAATCAGATCAACAAACACACATCTCCACCCATGAAGACAGCCAATGGACTGTATCTATAGACAGATAGACAGACAGACAGACAGACAGACAGACAATTTATTGTTTAGCTGGTTAGTTCATCGTCCTATTAGATTTACATTTGTTAGACATTTTCATCCAAAGCGACTTACAGTGTATTCAAGTATGTGCTTTCCCTGAGAATCAAACCCTTGACATTGCTAGTGCCTCTGCTAGCGCTGTGATCTACCAGGTTAAGTTAATTAGTTAGTTAGTTGGTTAGTTATTTAGTTAGTTGGTTTGTTAGGTAGGTGGTTAGGTAGGTGGGTAGTTTTCTAGAGTTTATAATTGGCATGTCTCTGTGCTGTCACTCTTATACTGGAGAGCTTTTCTGATCAATGAGTGCGGTCACACAGACGCAGTGATTTTTAAAGGGCTAATTAAAGGGAAAGCAGCTCTCGAGGAGAGCTGGAGAACTGGAGTCACTCATATCTCTTAATGCAGATATGAGTTATGATAGCATGAATGTACCACACTTATCCACTGATGTTCTCATTTAAAAAATGATGATTCAAAATGTTTGCCTTGAGGCTTAATGAGCCACAGTTGTGCGGAGCTAAATATTAGCCTGCCCCAAAATATTTCAATTTATTCATTTCACTCTTTAGCTCTGTAGCTGTAACTAACCTTTGACTCATTTTCTCTCTGTCCCTCTCTCAGGCTGGCTTTTATAAAGGTGTAGCAGGATCTCAGGTGACTCTGTCCAGTCTGGTGAATCAGAGCAGGGCAATGCTGGAGGAGCAGGCCAGACAACTGCTGACTGAACCTGAGAGGCAGACGATGAGCTACTACATCCAGGAGTATCGCGACGGCCACATTGGTGTTGAGCAGCTCATAATGGCTCTCTTCGAGTTATTCAATACTCACGCCAAGGTGAAGAGCCGTGAAGTAGTTTTTACATTTAGTGTGATGTAAAAAAGAGTGGTACAGACTTAATGCAGTCACCTGACAAATAATGTTTTTTTTTTGCTTTTCTTACTCTGTTCTTTTTCTTTGTTTTAGAGCCCCGTTTACCTTTTATATTCAGCAGTATTTAAATGGGAAGCGTGTAAATGACTTTAGGTTAAAATATTTTTCCTGTCCCAGCCTAATGTGTCAACAGCTATAAGCCAATAAAAGTTACTACAATGTACAGAATTTTTCCATAGATATCTGTTTAAGTTTATTTGCTGGATTATTATTATTATTAAGATAATAGCAATAGGATAATAATGTCTGTTGTTTACTAGATTCACTAGAGTGAGCAGGAGTTCAGTCATACTCACAGCTTTGTTTTGGTGTGTATGTGTGCAGTTTTCTCTGCTGTCGGAGGTGAGGGGAATTGTGAGCCCTCAGGATGTGGAGAAGTTTGACGGGCTGGTTCTGAGACGAGAGATTGAAGCTCTGAAGGCCAGACAGGGAGGAGCTGGCTTTCAAGACTCCTTCTCCATGGTGTCGTACCCAGACACTCTGGCCTCGTCCTCTGCCAGCTATATGACCAGCACCACCCTCGGCTCCGCAAGGGTAAGAAGGCAGGAACGCCTTCTTTATTCTTCTATTTTATGAATGATAATGGTGGACCCAGTTAACAATTTAGGTTGTAAAAATGTTTCCCTAATGTTTCCATTTAGTAACAAAAACAACATAAATGTTATTTTAAATGCTCTAGCATAAACGTCCAGTTTTTAGATGCTGTATTAACATTATTGCATAAAAACATAAGCATAAAAATGTTACTCAAACGTTTTATTCTGTAATGTTTTTGAAACGTTCCACTAATCCTGCGAGTCGTGGCAGGGAATGCAGCAGGCTGCTGCGATCTGGCATACTTTGTTGGCACTGCAATGTACAGTGAGCATAAGTGACATAGGAAGGTGGTGTATTTGTGCTGCATATTTGCATTGGATACGGTGTGTGCTAGTTCAATACGATTAAATTGCAGGAAAATTGCAGGTGGCTCGTTAAGCTGCCTGTTTGTGCGTTAAAATACTGCTTGCAAAAGTAGTACTATAGTTTAGTCAATTTACCCGTGAATGTTTGGGGATGTGTGCTTGTGTGTAAGGAATGAGTGGAAGACACTGGTATGTGTGACTGAGAATATGTGTGACGTAAATGGCACATTACAGAATTAGTGGACAATTGTGGCACAATAGAGATGCACGTGTGCTGATTACTGTAATAAAAGATGAAGGCTTGTAAAGTTGAGAGAAACGTTTTTGTCTTGTCTGTCAAATACTGTTTATCTGTCTGCGTATCAATGTCTCTTTGAAATATAGCTGTGTAGATCTGAGTGTAACAGTCTCGGGAGTGTGTGATAACTGACAGATTTAGATATTATTCGATTGTGTAAATGACATCCAGAGTTTAATACTCAATTCACTATCCCTCTCCAAAAAACAGGAAACACTGCTCTGGCTGATAGACATGATGGAGGTAGGTTAAACATTCTGTCACCTACACTTAACATTTACCATACTAAACGCAGATCCACCAAAACACTATTACTAAGGGTTAAACGTTTCTCAACTTAAAAGTAGTAATAATAAAACTAATAAAAATTACTGTTTTATTTTGTAAGGTTACACACGATCAAACATACAGTCATACAGAATTAGCTCACTGTGTTTTGACGCTTAGGTGTGTCTCTCACACAGCATACACACACACAACACACAAAACAGATACACTTATATTATAGAGTGATCTTGCTGTGATGTGGGCTTGAATCAGTTTGTTTTGCATAAACACTCCCTCAAGGAAACAGTGATGTAATCTACATCACATGTAATCTACTCTACATTCTCTGCGTGGACTATCCTCTCTTAAAATGAATCACTTCTGTGAATCATTTGTCTGTCTGTGTGCACGTATGGGTTGCTGTGATCAGACATTAGGACGCACGTGCGAGCGTTCCTGTCACAAATTGAAATTTGTCATCTGTAACTACATCTTCATCACGGGTCATTTCCATTTGTGAGTGCGTATGTGAGTGCGTGTTAGCGTGTTTGAGCAAATATATTTGCAAGCTTTGTTCGTGGCCCTCCTCTGTGGATTGGTTTTATTGTAAGCCTGCCAGTTCTGGCTCCAGTAATTACAAACAGTAGTAGTGGCCCGTGCGCATAGCCTTACGGATCTCTGTCAACGAAATACTGGCTCTGGGACTCTTGCAGAGTTACCATACCTCATCAGCCAAACCCGGAGCTGTCACAGCAGATAAGACCCCCTCAGACATAAAAAACCCTCTCGGAGGGAGCATCCTCATTTATGCTCCACTGGAGCACAGCAGGGAATTGTGGGGAAGTGGAAGACTTAGGCCAGCGCAGTGCACAGACAGTGTTTCCTGAGAAACCAACATCAGCTTTAGTTAGAAGAGAGGACGGAAAATGGAAGATGGTGTCCAGCTGGCTTTGTTGAATGGGTCAACAGCGGTGTGATAAGGAAAGCTGGGATTTTGGCTAATTTCATGCAAAGGTCACACGCTCGTGTTCTGTTCAGGCCAAAAACACATATCATTATGCAACGTTTACAAACACATCACTTATTTAAACAATATACAATATTGTTGTAAATGCTAACATTTATACATCTGTAACACTTTACACATCTTAAAAAGTGTTACAGTAACATTTAACCCACATGATTTAAGAAATTAAGTTTTTAAATAAGCTTGTCAAGAGATGCCATGAGTTGAAAACTTTGATGTAGATTTGCACAACAAGATATGATTTTATTACACTGGTCTCTTGCTAAAATGTTAAATGCAATGTTTAAGTTTTATGGAAACACTGATCCTGGTTCAGTGTTTGGCACAAAGACTTTTATTGTTGTGCATTATTGTGAATGTAAGTTTCGTTTGTGTTTACAAAATAAATGTATAAACTGTAGGAGGCATATGTGATAAAAACTATCGTCTCACCAACACTACTGACATTGATAAAACTGATCTGCCCAAAAATGAAAAATCACATTTAAAAATGAACACCCACACAAATAGCTGCTAACAAACATATACACAGTAAGATTTGCCTGTCTAACTGCAAACAAATGAGCCCATCAGCTTCCTTTATAAGTGGTGAGCAAGCAAATAAAGTGAATTGATGAGGTTTTTGTTTCGGTCAGCGGGTGTTTTAATAAGGTAAATCACAGGTCTGAACGCAGCGAGCCGTCATTGTCGAATCACAAAACCTCCCTTGTTCTCCAGCTGAGCAGCCACACATGCTAAACCAGGACTTTCCTTGTGTGTTGTGGGTTTACTTTACCATATATTGGGGACAAATTTGTACACAAAAATTAGCAAAACCTGACAAATCTGAGCAATACCTCCTTTCAGGGATGTCCTCATTTGTAAAAATGGTATAAAATAATATAGTAAGTTAAGTTTTTTTATAAGTGTGTGTATGTGTGTGAATGTGTGTGTGTGACAGATGCAAGTTAGACAGCGAAAATAAGACTGCGCCATTGAACCCGGGACTGTAAATGCAATCATGGTTTGATGTCCCTCAGTGAAATGGGCCCGTAATGAAATGCAATTTGAAACCAACGTTTGAAACCAGCACAGCTGTGCTTCTCGTTTGTTTATTGTTTCTTTGTCTCTCTTTTGTTTTCACCTTCCTAGAACGACGGTACGGCAGAGAACAACGGGGAACAATCTCTCGAGCAGAGCAACGCCCTGCCTGATGTCTCTCTGGTAAGCTCCTCCATTTGAGAAGCACAGGAATGACAAAAGTTGCTGGGAAAAAAATCTGTTCTAAAACCTAGTGTGCTTCCTTACTGCCTAGGTAGACAGCATGTGTAGCATGCAAAAGACTTGACGTATGATTTTTATACAGACAATGCAGGATACAGTGTGACACTCTAATAACATTTACACGTATGCATCGAATTACAGTGCATTGGAGTTACACATTTTATCAGTATACGTGTTCCATGGGGACCATAATGCTTCACTTTTGGAACCGCTTTTGCTTTGAAATACTGAAGCTGCAGGTTTTGGAATGGAGCCCTTAAAAATCAGCACTGTGGGCCAGTTTATGACTGTGAAGATGTCTTTTTCTACAGTTATTACACTACCGTGTGATCTCAAACGGTTGTGAGGGCCTGGCTACACACATAACTGGTAGTGGTTTGAGAGAGTGAGAGATGGGGTGAGTGAGGTGATGATGATACCATCAGTGTTGACTTCCTGTTGTGAGCGAGAAGGCCAGTGAAGATTGGGGTCTTTCTCCAAGAGTTTCCTGTTGGTACTCTGATGAAACCCCATCACGCACCAGCACCTCGATCAGACGATTCCACAGAAACAGACGCCAGCGGGTCAGTAGTGTGTGAACACAATGTTTCCGGAGAATTCTCAGGCTCAGATGAAACCCACGCAGACAACTCTCATTTCAGTTTGATTACTTTGACAGTGACACCTCATTCATCTTGTTCTGCTCACCTCGTTCAAACTTAATTTCCTCATTTCCCTTTTTTATTTTATTTTGTTTTGTTACTCTTCTGGTCTGAATGAACCAGCGGTTGTGAGAGAAACTGTTGAGTCTTGAGTTGTGCCTGAGTCTTCAAAGCAATGAATTATGGGTAATTGTTGTGTGTGTATCTTGTGCGTGTGTGAATATGGTGGATTTTAAGTTGCGCAGAATAATGCTTGTGATATTGAATGCAATGCGAAACATTTACCCCTCAACATGTTTTAAAGATTTCCTTTATGCATATTTGAATGACGTCATAATGCTCTCCTCTTTCATCCTAGGATGAGGTGCATTCCGCCTCAGATTCCCCTCCATCATTTAAACCGCCTCCTCCCCCAGGGGTTCAACGCCGCCCCAGTCGAAAGGCCACGCTTAGTAAGCGGCCATCTTCCACCTCGTCCCAATCAGGTTTATTCTTCACCGCCCCTTCCCGCACCCTGACCAGAGAACCCAAACACCCCAAAGCGGCCACTCCTCACTGCTCTCCCCCTGATGGCCCCAAGACAGAGGTCCAGGTAGCTCAGCTGTCAGTCGTAAGCCAGCACCCTATCGGCCCATTTCCCAGAGTCCAGTCTCCTAGAAAAGTGAAGCCCTCTAATCAGACCTCGTCTCCGGGTCTGCCACCCGCCCCCAGTGTTCCTGCGCCCCCTGGGCCTCCGCCCCCATGCCCCGATAAACCCGCCCCTTCCTCTCCAGCGTCCAGTCAGCATTTTGTCATGGTGGAGGTACACAGGCCAAATGCAGAACCAGATGTGAATGAGGTGCGGCCACTGCCACAGGCTCAAGGTGAGATTACCCGCATCTGCTGGATTGATAGAAAGCCAGAATACGTATTCCATGCAGATGTTCAATACAATGTTAAACAGCTGTCAACATTTTTCCTTACTATTAGCATCCATTTAATGGCTAAAACATGTTATCCTTGATATCCAAAGCATATATTAATTTATAAGGAACTTTTTACCCAAACTTTGTCATTTTGATGTTATTGTGGTACGTTGTTGAATTGAACCGTGTAAAAGTTTCCCATGAATAAACAGCATACGAATTTGGAACAACATGAAGATAAAAAAACAAAAAATGTTAATTATTGGGTGTACTGTACCTTTAATTTAACGTTTAATGCATCTATCTGGACACAGTGTGATGATCTTCCATCTGCTGTAGGAGGGACATTGTCTCAGCTCTCAGACAGCGGACAGACCCTTAGTGAGGACAGTGGCGTGGACATCGCAGAATCTGGACGTGTTAGTAAGGACAGCAGCCCACGTCCAGCTCGCCCCAGAGCCCCACGAGATGACCGAGAGACATCTGCCAAACCGGTGAGACCGAGAGAGAGAGAGAGAGAGAGAGAGAGAGAGAGCAAGGAAAAAAATAAACATGAAAATGAATGCTAATGACAAAGGATGATGTTTGGGTGTGAATGAGAGTGTCTGTTTCTGCAAATAAATTGGTTTTCACCCTGTGACTGAGAGTGCTGTGCTTGATTTTATGACCATTCATTTTCACTTTTCTTCTGTTTATGGTACATACACATGCTTGAGTTTCTCAGTTCATCCTTTGTTGGCACATCCAGTTCATCTCATACTCAGCTGTCTGAAAATCCAATCCCACTCTGCTGAACCAAGACACATCTGTCTTCCCGGTGGCCGTCCTTATTCGAGACGCTTCTCTTCTGTTATATGCACAAACTGTGCCACTGATCTCATTGAATGGACTTATAGTGCTTTCTGAGGACATCATGGTGGTTAGCCAAACAAATGTTTTATTGCTGAGATGTTCTTTCTTAGCTCAGGAGAATCTCTGTTGTGTTTTCATGAACTTTATCAACAATGTTTCTCTTACAGTTCCTGTGGAGAATTAAACATTAATTGTTGACGAAATAAGGGAGAGATAAGCTATGTGGATATATATATTGGCCACAATATATATATGGATACTATATATTTGGTCTTTGGGGGAAACTGATGACAAATGTTTGAAAATTATTAAAATTGTAGACTTTCGATTGCAGACTTTGTTTTGCAGAGTTAAAACATTGTGTCTTTTCTAGCCATGCTGAGGTGATGTGTGTTGTATGAAGTTTCTGGGGTTGTTTTCTCAGGAGAAGTTTTCGAGAGACAGGCAGCTTAAACAGAAGTTTCCGTGTTCTCCATGTAATCTCGTTTCTTTCTAGGAGAAACAATTATGAGATATCAAAGAGATCTCATTTGTGATTTTTCTTACCTGTGAGTAGACTTAAACCACATCCTGTGAGCTTATTCTAGACAGTCACAGACACAAAGCAACGTCTATCATCAAAGCCAGATATGTCTTTGCTCCTATTTCTCTGTAATTCTCTCTCTCCCTTTGATTTGCCACTTTACTGTCTCTCTTCCCACTCTCTCAATCTTGCTCGTCCTCTCTCTTATATTCTCTCTCATAATGTGCCTTGCAGCCTGGCCTGTTGGAACCCACCTCTGTTCTGGTGCGAGTGGCAAAAACTGCAGGTACGCTGGGCATTGCAATAGAAGGCGGAGCAAATACACGTCAGCCCCTTCCCCGTATCGTCACCATACAGGTGAGTCGTCCATATACGGTTCAAGAATAGCAGAGGTCTTTCAACATTTATTTGTATTTGCTGATCAAGGTCCTATACATTTGAGCAATTCATGTGTTTCCTGGAGATTACACCTTAGCAACAGCATAGTAATGCCCTGGCAACCACCCACAACACATTGTGGTGTGGACTGTTGCATGAACTCACTGTTGCAACAACCTGTATATGTCTAGTTGTAGAAATCTAGTGAATTATGCATTCTCTAAACTCATACAATTTTTCACACACACTTCTATTTGAATGTTCACGTCAGTTTTAAATATGAATCAGAATAATACCACCTTCTATGTTTCTTCAGATTGGGTGGCTGCCAGGTTTTAAAGTCTGTCAGGTGCGAAGTCCGAGACATCCGTCACATAAAGCTCTATAAGAGCGCCGGCAGCATTAGTGAATGAAATAATGAGCACAGCTACAGCTGCATTATTGTAAATGGTAAAGACGCCCAGTTGTGCTTAGTTGTAGAGCAGGAAGCTGGTGTTACGTTTGACATCGTCACAGCAGCAAACTGTGCTTAATTTTCTTTAACAAAAACATGGAAACACGCTAGTTAGGTGTGCAATTTGTAGAGATAGATGATGGAGTTTGTGAAAGCATCGGGAAAAAGCATTTGGTGTCTCTGTGTCTCTCTGAACCAAAGGGGAAATGAGCCGACCCAGAAATAACAGGGCTGTTGATTACCGTTGATTTAACAGCAAATAGGCACCGTCTTAATAAAAGACTGAAAGACAAAGAGACGTTTTAATGTGGCTAGAGGCTTGAGGAACAGGAAAGAGAACTGGAGACAGATAATGCAGGAAAAAGGACAAGCTAACTCAGATAGTGAATGTTAGCTGCAGAAAAAGAATAATGTTTTCTGTGCACAGAAATATATTCTCAGTTTCACAGGTGTGTACATATATACAAATATATATATATTAGGAGCAGTGTATTGCTTAATTGGGAGTGTTTATTTTCTAGATTTGGGCTTGTGCATAGGGTAATAAACAATATAATTATAACATTATGTAATTAAAAAGAATGAATTAATTAGGAACAGTCGGTGATCAGACACTCATATTGGTTTATTTCTCTTTTCACGTACCACAGGATGCCAACAGTACTTAAACCAGTAACTTTTAATTTATGTAGAAAGTTATTCAAAAGTCTCAATCTATAATAAAGGTCCAGCAGGCAGCGCAACGAAAACATGAGCTGCAGTTTAGGTATTCCACAAAGGTCAAAATAAATGAGGTGAATAAGAGGAGTGTTAAAAATGGGTAGGATTTCTCAGAGGATCCCAGAGGTAACTAAAAACAGTATAAAATTTAATATATAATTTTATTGAGGTTCTGTACAGTGTGGTGTAAACAGTTTTAAGCTGTTTTTGAGAGGTTTGAAACCAAACAATATATGTCTGCCCATGTAATGTCCGTGAATTATTCGCATTAGGTGGGATTTTCACAGAATCAGTGGCAACGAACGCCAGACTTTATGCTGAGAGTCAATATTTTGCAAAATGTGCAAGAAGAGACCATTTGAATTATTAGCATTATGAAAATGTCATTTTTTACTTCATTTAACAAAATTTACAAGAAAAGTAACCACTCCCTTGTTAGTTGTAAGCATAACTCAGGGTTTATAATCAGGGTTTGTTTATATTCACTCACTATATATACTCACTTTCTTTCAGAGCTGATAACTGCCCCAAAACTCTCTGATGTGATTAAAACTGGATTTTCATCCAACTATCCATCAGTTCTCCACCTGTTTTTACTCAGTGAGAACTGCTGAGTGTTTTAGTTTTTCTCTTTGATTTCATGGTGCTGATTTCCCTGTTGAAATGTGCAAACAAATAACGAATTTAAACTCCATCAATTTTTACCCCGAGGGACTCAATCTAACTTTCTTATAACGGCCAAATGCACCCTAACAACTGATACTTACTCCAACATTGCGATTAGCACTCACTAAGCACCATATGCGAGTTAAAATTGTCTGTGATGTGTAAATAAAGTGTTGGAAATGTAAACCGGCTACTTGCCAGTTGTTAATATTTTTAGTCCTAAAGAATAGTAGACCGACCCTTGGCACTTTCTAAGTTCCTCAAACTGTCCATCTCTCTTTATCTAACAGAGAGGAGGTTCGGCTCATAACTCTGGACAACTAAAGGTGGGTCAGGTAATTCTGGAGGTAAACGGAGTGTCTCTTCAAGGAAAAGAACATCGGGAAGCTGCTCGTCTGATTGCGGAGGCCTTTAAAACCAAAGAGAAGGACTACATTGACTTCCTGATCACAGAGTTAAACGTGGCCCTATAGGACTACAGTTCTCATGATGCTCTCCTGCTGTACCATTAAAGGGCTCTGGGAACCAGCAACATGTCTTGCCACGATAAACCCCCAGAATCCTGCTACATAATACACTTCCAATCATCTTCCTCTGTGATGTTTGAAAGCAGACACTGTTTGAAAAGCCCATCCTGTGTGAACCAACCCTGTGCTGACCTTTCCGACGGCAAATGCCAGGATGGAGCAAAAGTTCATGTTCTTCTGGCTGGTTTGTTTTAGAAGATCATTGTAGGGATCATCTCTCTGGTTGGTTTATTCTTTCTCAGCCTCTGTAATGAAATTCGGTCACCTGACTGTGATGCGGCGAGAGGCTCTTGAATACAGAGCTTTGATCTGTGTAGTGTTTTTCATACGCAACACTGTTGCATGTCAGACATGGAGTTGAGATCCAGTGTCTTGTCCAGGATTGAGAGTTTGTGTGAAAATCATTAGGGTTTTTTAAGTCACGGCTATTTTATAAGTATTTAAAATGTATTTAAATGTATTTAAAATATACATATATATATTATATATAGGTAAATATTGATCATAGTAAAAATTGACTAACCCTATAGAAATAAGACCTAAAAACGTCTCGCTCTATGGAAAGAGTGCGTGTAAGCAGTATTGCTGAAACATCTGTCATTTGGTCAGCTGGTTTAAATTCTTGATTACTGTTTGTTCTCTTTTGCAGCTCATTGCATCATGCCGTAATTACCCAATTGTGGCAATTAACCAGTGAGACACAAAAGTGTTTAGAGACAACAGTTCTGTTCCAAAACCTAGTGAGCTGCCTACGTAGGCAGTATGTTAGGGCATTTCTGTATATGCACTAAGGCTGTTCCATCAGACACCTGGTTTGGCCAATCTCAGGCAGCATCGCATGTATACATGACGAAAGTAATTATAAATGTGCTTAAAGTAACCCAGTATTAATGGGCTAACAAAATAGTTCAATGTCATTTTCCAGTACATGGTATATTTATGTACTGTGTGTTTTCACACTACTTAGATTACATTATGGTTAATTTAGCCACACGCCAAACGTTAACAATATTAAGTTGCGTCTGTTCAGCGTTCCAAATCAGTCACTGGAGGGGTTCAATTTCACTTAGGATGTCGTCTCAGAAGGCAGCTCACTGGATTTGAAACAGAGGCTGCGTGTGTGTGGGAAGGAGCTTTTGAAAACAGGCCTGCAGTGTGAGGAAACTCAGAAAGGAAAATATGTCAATCAGATTTAGTTAGATGGAGGAAGGAAATGAGGGGACACTTTATCCAATTATGCGTAGTGAATCAGGACATGGCAATCAGAGACTAAACGAATGAAAACAAGGAATCGCATTGGTGGATTCAAAAAAGGTGGTGACACAAAGCAACGTGTCAGTCATGTTTTCTAAAAGGCAGCAGGTGGGAGAGGAAATTGAGAAATGGTGTTATTGTAATGTGTGAGTGTGTTTTCCAATGCAGAGACAGAGTGTAAACCAGCCCCAGACCTGAAGTGTGTGTGTCAGTGTGTGAAAGAGCCGCCTGAATAAGATCATGCTGTCACTCTCTCCTTAGGCTTTAAAATATTGACTGGTGTGAGCACATAGCTCGCTTGATCCTACCCGACCACCATTATAAGATCACCTACACCACATATGCCACCATTTTGACTAGAAACACACATACAGTGTTATTTATTAGACCTGAATGGGGAAATCTAATTTCCGGTATGTATACACTACCGGTCAAAAGTTTAGGATCACTTACTCATTCATGATTATTTTTTCCACATTTTTGAATACTCTAAATAAATCAAACCACGATATATTTTAGCATGTGTAATGCCACACATTTCCTAGAATTTACTAAAATGTTTTGTTGGGATTTTACCATTTAGTTTCTTGAGGCATCACCCTGTCGTGATTTTTAAACATTAATGAAGCAGTTCCCATCTGTGCTGAGCTCTTATTGGCTGCTTTTTGTCATTATTCAATCCAAGTCAAAACATTTTTACCAAAATTGTAATTTTCAAAAATTAATGCGTTGGCCCAATTATATTTTTGCCTACAATAATAATTTAAAATATTTAAGCAGGTGGCTTCAGATGAAAACACTTTAAAGATCAGCAGAATCATTTCAGGCAAGTGATTGTAAACATTTGACTAGAGTGATGTATATATGCTCTATCAGTATATTTTGAGCAAATCATTTGTAAAAGGTTGATTTTTATTATTTTTAATCATTTTTAAAGGTTGATATTATTCCAAACTCATTTCCTCTGTATATCCAAGGTGCTAAGAGGAAGGACTAAGAGACTGGTGAGTGAATGAATCATCCACTGAAAACTTTGTTGAAAGTGTTGCTTCTAACAAATCAAATGGATCTGCTGTTCCTTAATCACTTGTTTGTTTTGTTTATTGCATATTTTGTTGATCCACTTTGGTTTCACTCCCGAGTTTATGTGAAATTTTCATCCAGTTGTCTGAAAGCAGTAAAGTAAAAACATTCTTTTCTCTGAATGATCTGTCCTCCTTTGTCAAAGCATTTCCTGAAAGCTCACCCCACAGATGCAAAACATTCACAGCAAAATCCTGAATGCACAAAGGTATTGGGCATGAAACACATTTGAAGCCAGGAAGAGAAAGATAAAGAGATCTTTGGAACAACATTTCATCCCACCGATGTAGCTCTTCAAATGGAAAGCAGTCCTGTCTCGCACATGTGTGGGCCCACCGAGCTCATGTTTTGATAGGTGGACAGAATACAGATCAAAACACAAAGCTTTTCTGACCGCGTCGACCTTCAGATGTGCAAAAACATACGGTTACTTACCGCATGTTCCCAAACATATGGGTAAAAAGAGAATAGCTAAAAAGATTCTCACATGTAAAAAACACGTTGGTTGTACATCAACATTTTTATGTTAACCAGCTTTGAGGCCATCTTTATGCTTGTATAGTTGTCAGAGTTAACTTTTAGAGAATATGCACTTTTACATTTAATTAACAGTCTCCTGAACATATTGATAACTCATGTTGCACCACACAGATTTTTGTCCAGTTTTTGTTAGCCAACAGAATCTGCAACCAGCTAGCAGGTAGAAAATGATGTTTCATGGCTATGATTTAACTAAAGCTTACTGGCTTTAGTTAAGTGCATTGACAAACCCCGCCCACACTTCCCATTCACGAAGTACGCCAGCACAAGACAGAAATCTGCATCGTCAAGCAATTAAAAAGAGTTTTTCGTCTCATTACGCTCATGATAATCTCTGTACAGTTATCAGCGGGAACACACACCCAGGCTCTATTTTCATTTTGATTGTGAAATATAGAAAATGTCACAATCACATTTCTCAATCACAGTATTTTAATGACTTAAGAACCAATATCTGTGATGTATAAGTGATGTAACTTAGAGTGATAGATAGTCCAAAGAAAGATGAATGAAATGAGACCCCCATCACAGCTGACCTACAGACTTGCGATCAGAATAACTCCAGCAGAACCACTTGTGTTTTAATACAATATCCTGAAAAATTTAGCCAATATTTTTATCCAAAGGGACTTACAGAACATTCAAGGTGTACATTTTATCAGTACGTGTGTTCCCTGGAAATCGACCTCATGCACTACCAGCTGCAAGAAACATTTTACAAATTATTATTTCTACAATCATGTTTTTATTGCAAATTCTCTTTATTAATGGTATTGTTTTATTTCCGCTGCAACCTGTTCTCACTAATAAACTATGTTACGAGTTGATGATTTTGTATGAATCCGTACAATGTCATTTGTACAAAACGTATGAATTTTAGAAAAATGCAAGCAAGGTCCTTCAAAGACCGAACCATTACTGGGACGAGAGCAGATTGTTGGAAAACATACACATAAGGCTGTACCAATTTTACGAGTTAGCCATTATCAGATGTCATGAGACTGTCCATTATAATTGTTGTACCTCAACATCTATCAGCCTTTGTCTGTTCACGTATATTGGAATTGGCTGCCTCTTGTACAGCTTAAAGAACACCAACACAGCCATGGTATTTATACAGAAAGTGTGTTTAATTTTCCAATAAAGACTCTTTTGGTAAAGACTCTCTTCTCTTTTTTTACGTCTGTTCTCATCTCTTCCAAGTGTATGGCGCTTTGTGTCAGGTACAGTTCTCATTAACTTGAATCAGAGAGATAATGTAAAATTAATAGGCCTTCACATCTTACTAAAATATGAAGTAATTCCCTAGAGCCATGTTTTGAATCCAGATTGATTCACTCGTACTGAACCTCACACGATCATCTGGGCTGGTTTGTTAGCTGAAGGTGTCTTGTGGTGTCATTCATTAGGTGTCAAAGCACAAGGAAAACCATTAGAAGTTTACAATGCAGAGAGAAAATGACATTAAACACAAACGCAAGGCTGGATGAAGAACACATGGACGGGTATGAGAGGATAATGAATAAAGTGGTTTCATTTTAAATATAGAATTACATTTTAGCATGTAGTGTGTGTGCGTGTCAAATAAATGTAAATAAACGTGAGGAAATATACAGCGTAAAAGTATATAAGTCTTAGTTTTAGATTTTTGGCATTTGATGAAAAGTTGTTTTTTATTTTTTTACAGAGTGATTTTATAAATAGAAAAGATTCATGTACAAAGCATTTATATTAAGCTGTTTTGCATTGCAAGTCACTGCTTTGGTGACCCAGCCAAAGGTGTGATTAGATGGGTTTCAACTACTCAGAGTTAAACTACTTAAACTGGCTCAGAGACCAGCTGGTAAACACCACATTGACAAAGCTGGAAAATAAGCCAGACCAGCTTCAACCAGACTAAGGTCCTTTGCTGGTCTTAGCTGGTTTAAGCTGTTTTTGTCGAACAAAACATGGAAAATAGTACTTTTGTCATGTGATCATCTTATAAGCTGATGAGCCTGCTTGACTGGGAATGTTTCCAGTGTTTCCAGTATGTGGTGCCAGAGGAAAGAGACATTAAAGTCATGCCATGGCTCCATCAGGTGGCTGGCAAAGGTATCACAGCGTTTTGACGTCATGCATTTGGCGCATTAATATTATTAATATTAATATTAATATTAATGACTGCACGTACAATAAATGTGTGTTGCTTTACAGCTGCAACAAACATTTAAAGCGAAACCCCGTCGTGTTGACAACGTTGATGGTCCGCATCCTCTAACCCCGCCCAGTTTCCCGCCGGTCCAATCAGATCCGGCGTCGCGCTGACGTCGATCCCCCAAGTCCCGCCCTCGCATGACGTCACGCTTGTATTGAACGCCGCGTCTTGCTAATTAGCCGCGCGTCTTCGTCGTGCTTTTCCTCACGCCACTTCAACTCACACGTCAAACAAGCGTTTTAAATGAAGCGTTTTAAATGAAGCGTTTTAAATGAAGCGTTTTAAATAAAGCGTTTTAAATAAAGCGTTTTAAATAAAGCGTTTTAAATAAAGCGTTTTAAATAAAGCGTTTTAAATAAAGCGTTTTAACAAGCGCTTTGAAATGCGGTGACATGAGAGCGCGCGCGACGCACGTGAGTTACGCGGATTACGACACGACGCAACTCGCGACGCGTGGGAGAGCAAACGCGAACACATGGCCAAACTCGACCTGGACCCTCGAGTTGCGCGCTTTCCGGTGTGCGTCGTCCCGTGGTGATGAAGGGGCGGGTTTGTGTGCGGTTGTCAAGGCAACGGCGTGAAGATCGCCGATCGCTGATCGGTTTCTGACTGAGGTAAGACGTCCAAACGCGACAAAACTGAGTCTGGAGTTGTACGAAGTCTCTCATAACATCTCTCAGATGTTATTGTAGTTAAAGTGTTACTAGTACACTAACTAGTCTTGATCAACTAGTCTTTAGTCTTGATCAACTAGCCTTTAGTCTTGATCCACTAGTCTTTAGTCTTGATCAACTAGCCTTTAGTCTTGATCAACTAGCCTTTAGTCTTGATCCACTAGTCTTTAGTCTTGATCAACTAGTCTTTAGTCTTGATCCACTAGCCTTTAGTCTTGATCCACTAGTCTTTAGTCTTGATCAACTAGCCTTTAGTCTTGATCAACTAGCCTTTAGTCTTGATCAACTAGCCTTTAGTCTTGATCAACTAGCCTTTAGTCTTGATCAACTAGTCTTTAGTCTTGATCCACTAGTCTTTAGTCTTGATCAACGAGGGTGTGCCACTTTTTTGACATAACAAGAGGAAAACAAGACCAAACCGTGTATATTAATCCTGCTTCTTCATGTACTTCTTACCTGTCTGAGGTATGGGTTTAAAATTATGATCATTGTTATAACAACAATTATTGATCACTGTTGCTTTGATATGAACCGTAATATATACACATATTTGTGTGTGTGTGGGACACGAGCTAGAGTGTTTGTTTAGTAATGTATGTTTTATTTTTAGGCCTACACAACATCGTCTTCATAAGCAGGAGAACAGGGTTCAAGGCGTGCATGCAGAAGTCCTCTCATTTCATTACATTAGAGGCGATTGTGTGGCCGTGTGCGTCCGTCCTTCATCCTGCATCGTCTTGGCCCATAAGAAGCTTTAGCTCACTGTCTGTCTGTCTTGTTAATCCTTTCTGAGTCCTGTCTGTGTGTTGGCTCTGTCATATATGCAGTACAGTAACAGTGGCCGATCTGCATACGGGATACGTGTTGCTTCTGGCCGAGCTCGCTGCAGGTCTGCTGAATGGATGCTGGAGATCCAGACAAGCGGTTAGTGAGCGTACGCTGCACAACACAGACTCAGGAGATCGGCAGACTCCTGTCTGTGTGTGTTGACACTGTGTGCTGACAGATCCCTACTGTTTGTGTGTCTCAGAGGTATAGTTACTCAATGCAAAACAGTACACAAACATCACGAGACTGTGTGCGTGCATGTGTGTGTTTGTTTAACCATATATTGGGGACAAAATTTGTAACCAAAACCCTGACAAATCTGAGCAAAACCTCCTTTGTTGTGTATCAAAACAATAGAAGTCTATGGAATGTCCCCATTTACACAGATAAGTATACTGTTTGTGTGTTTGTGTGTGCTTGCTGTGAACTTGTGATTGCAACCGTAATTATATCTTCTCGAGATCACCGTGCCATGGCATAGACGTGGGTTATGTTTCTCAAAATCAGTGCCAGTGTTTGTATATTCGGCAGGGAGAAAAGTCAAGGGCTTGATTTTATCCATTGAAAATTGATTCGACAACGACATTACGAAAGGAATTAGGGGCCATTTTTATATGTTGACTTGACAAATATACACTTGAAGGAACGGATCACCTTGAATACTGGTACAAAGTTTCCTTTATTGTTCCCCAGAAGAATGAATGCCATATGGGTTGAGGTGAACATGTCCCACAGGGCATGTAAACCAATTTCAGCTAAGGAAAAAGAAATATAGAGCAGTAAACAAACATTGCGTCTCACTCTTTCTCTTGATAAAGGTGTTTCTAATAAAGATTATCTTGCAGCGCCTCGGCTGTTTGTTTGTGCTGTGAGGCATTGCCCTGAATGCTGATTGGCTGCTCTTAGAATGATGCTGGAAACGCATGGCTGAGATTGCTGTTGTGTTGTCACCATGGCAACCAAGGGCTCTGATTTTTTGTTTTTTGGAAAGTGATCCCATGCACCAATCATCATCCAGGGAATTTGTGAATTGCTTTTGAATCGCTTTGAGTGTATATAATTTGAATTTACTTTGTTAAGTAATTAGTATATTTAATACAATTGATTTACTCTAAAGCTGTCGTAAACAGTGTGTGGTTTAGTTTAGGATAGGTCGTAGAAAAATCATGGCTAACATGCAGCCATGTTTTACTTAGAAACGCGATTCACCTCTTCACGTATTCTCCTGATTGGCTGTCACGTCGTGCAGCCGTTTCACATTCGTTATGGATCGATGTTGCTTGTCACAACTTGTTGCATTGCGTGTGGTTGGGACGTGTTGCATGATTATTTATTCAGTGTTTCGTGATTCCACTTGGGAACGTCTGTTTACAGGCAGGCTTTTGTGTAGCTTTTCATCACAGATCATTAGCACTGCGCCACAGTACATGAATGACTGCATTAATTACTCTGATGATTTTTTATTAGCTTCATTTTTATCACAAGGTTTTCTAGCTTTATTCAAACGTTTTTGTGTAAAACAGCGTTTCTGTAAACAGTTGCTAATTGTGCACAAATAATAAATAATTAGTGCGAAATAATTAGCACAATTGTTAAACGGGGGAATAAAAATAATTATACTTTTATGTATAAATTGTGTAGCCTTGTAGTTCTGTGTTGTTCTGTGTTTATGTAGCACCTAGATCCTGGAGAAACGTTGTTTCATTTCACTATGTACTTGTATAAGGTTGAAATGACAATAAACTCCACTTGAACTTGAACTTGTATTGTTTGCTGATTGAATCAACTGTCTGTTCTTTCTGCTTTTTTGCCAGAAATATGCAAAAGCTTCTGTTATATTGCTTGCTATTACAGCTCTGAACAGCCCTAAACCCTTTGGTCCTCACTCTTGTGTGTTTTTCAGGTAGTGACATCACTGTGTTGAACAATACCTGGCCTGTCTATAGAAACATTTGCCATTCGTCTGCTAATGTCTTAGCAGCGCCCCTGTGAGATGACCTTAGTGTCAGTGTCGAGCAGGTGCTTAAGGTGAAGTGAGATACAGTCATAAAGAGGCATCTGATGGAGAGGAACAGAGGTGGTACCACTGCAGGGGTTCTGGTGTGGACGCCAGCTCCTGCATACTCCTGTCCCTCAAGCCCAGAGGGGTCGGACTTCAGCTGGGATGAAGAACCAGATGAGGACTTCCAAAGCCAGATGGATGAGAATGGCATCATTGGCCTGGCACCGAGTCAAGGGCAGCTGGAGGTATCAGAGATCAGTTTGACTGATAACCTTTCATTAATGTGTCATTAAGAGCCTCATAAAAACTGTCCTTGAGACGAGTCTCCTTAGGTTTGCTGATAATCTACAGCTTAAACCAAAGTAGAACTGCATGTATTTAAAAACAACGGACCCTTTGGCTAAGCACTGCGTTAAAAATACCAGTAAACAGTTTTTATTTGTGTAAATATACCCCCATTAGATGGATCTTGAAGAAGAGGAGGTGATGTGGGATGGGAAGACCCCAGAGCCTGAAGATGGACCACCACCATCTGCACTGGAGGAGATAAGCTGTCACCTGAGTGAACTGCTTGACTCTGAGCCCCTCTCACAGCCCACTGAATATGACTGCTATACTCGTTATCCGCGTAAGGCCTTATTTCAGTCAAATGAAAATCTATTTCCATTGACATTTTTATCAATTTCCAATTTTTCAATTATGAAAAAGTCATGAAAATAGGTTTTGAATGACATGAGGATGAGTAAATTATGGAAAAAGTTTCATTTTTGGGTCACTTTTACTTTGAACAGCCGCAACTTGTGATACGGCTCCTTTGTCAGAATCTTAGATTCTGCTATTGATAACTAAGATAACTCGAATGGATAACTGAATGAGAAGCAAGTCATAAGCAGGTTAATGCAGCATACTTGGTAGAGCATGGCACCAACAAAACCATGGTCATAGGTTTGAATACCAAGGAACACATGGGCTGCTAGTGTTGTATACCCAAGTATAATGTAAGTGTATGCACTACTGCTTTAAAACCGCAACCTGTGGTTCTTCATCCATTTTTATTCTCTTTTAGAGGAAGAGCTGGTTGCAGATGATGACCAGAGTGTTTCATTGGAGGACTGGACCGATGATGAGACTGATTTCAGGAGCCCAACACTCCACAGACCAGATTTACACACTTTCCTGGAAAGAGACAGAACATTAGACATGACAGATGAAGATCCAGAAGAGAAAGATGCTCCTGAAGATTCTCAGAGATGCACAGATCACTCATTTTCTGTCACAGAAGAGAGAGCATCTGACATCAGTGGGATGGAGAGCCTTGATTTCAGTCATGAAATGGTTAAGGAAACCGAAAACATTCCAGCTTTACAAATTAATGGGCATTCAGAAGAAAGAACAGAACAGGAGAAAAGCGAGGGCCGTTTTCTTCCAGCCTCACATCTTTCTTTTCCAAACACTCCACATACCTTCTCTTTATCTCGTTTGTCCTCGGAGGAGTTGATGAATAACAGTGGGATTGAAACTGAGACTTTTCCAGAGCGAGCCCTCCCCAACAGCAGGGTGGAGTCATCTGTTAGCAGTCACCGGAGCTCCGCCCCTAAAGCGTATCACACTGTTAGATCTGAGGGGGAGGAGCTTAAACACAAAGCCACACCTCAGACTTCAGCCAAAAGCTCTGTGATGAAAATCAGACATGGAAAAAAGAACCATGATGGTGTGAGTGAAGACAGACGGTTACACAGTCCTCACCAAAACCACCAACCTCCAACGCCCTCTCCCAGAAAAACAAGCCCTGATTCCCAGAATGACTGGCAGGTTTCCAGTCATGCACAGCTTACTGCTAAAGCGAGGAGATCTCCTCCAGAGAGTTCTCCACCTCCAGCATCTCACTGTACTTCAGCTAAAAATAACCAAAGAAACTCCAAAACCTCTCACACTGATCCAGATGATATCAGGTTAGATTGAAATCAGACACATAATGCAGCAAAATTGTTTGCACTGAAAAAAATCACATATGTCATAATATCAAAGACCAACTGCACCCCTCAGAATCCAATAATCAAAATCCAAATGAGTTTTGCTGTGTATGTATTTTTAGGAAAGGGCAGCTGAGCCACCCCTTGCCAGACTTCTCTAAAGTGGAGCCAAGGGTTCGATTCCCAAAGGATGGGTACAAACCCCCTAAAAGTCGTGCTGTCGTTCACGGCAAATCTTCACACTCGGCTCTTCCTGTAGTGTTTAAATCCCCTGCTGAGATTGTGCGAGAGGTTCTGTTGAGCAGCACTGATGGGTCTTCAGAAGGTCTATCCTCCAGCGGGACACAGAAGTGTCTGAACAGTACAGTACCAGAGGAGTTCCGCTGCCCACAGCAGGCCAGCACACTAGTGCAACAGCTGCAGGTACTTACAGTGGAGTGACATTGAAAACAAATTGCTTGATCCAAACTTGATTTTAATTCCACCCCTGACTCCAACAGGTCTCTTTTAATGTCGTATTATTTCTCATAACCACTACACGCTTGCATCATGAATGTATCATGGTAGCATACTATGGTAGTGCAGCTGTTGCTAGGTAACAACTCAAGGACTTCTCTCACTTTTTACTATTTTCATCTTTAGGGTTTATTACATGTAGTTGCATAGTTACTTATAGTTAGTGGAATGTCTGAAGTGGGCTATTGAAATCGTGTTAGCCATGTAACTAGTCAGGGC
>JAZGTH010000005.1:12075000-12190000 GCA_036877525.1 Chromobotia macracanthus
GCTAGCTGGTAGCTATTGTATTAAATGTATGTGACATGACTAGTTACTCAACTTTATCTCCGTAACGCTAGAAACATATTTGTCGTCTGAATAATCATATTTGTTGGGGATATTTGTCGTCTGAATAATCAGCTGAATAATCAGGTTATCATTCTGTTGTTTCAGATAACAGATAAGTAAACTTCATTATGTAGCTCCATCATCATTAAGAGAGTGACCATACAATAACCTGCGCTGTCTTTCTCTCTCTTTCTCTGTCTCTCTCTTTCTCTGTCTCTCTCTTTCTCTTTCTATAGGCAGCCTGCAGTAGATAGTGGCCCTCCCTCTGTCTCACCTGTGAGGCCACAGGTGGGTGACTGTATGGAAACTCACCCCAAGGCTCCTTGCCACGCTTCTGTGTTGCCAGGGCAGCCAGGCAGAGAGATAAAAACAGCAGGAAACAGGAAGACTCTCAACAGAAGCCTGAACAGCACGTCAGAGAGCACAGAGACCGGAAATACGGTGTTGAAAGCAAAGGCCAAAACTGCTGTTGTGCCACTTCTGGTCAGTGATGGTAGTTGTGATATGAATCTGTTCTTTTAATAATAGACAACATTTGGCACCCAGATTCACACTGTGTATCGTATCTTAGCCTTCATGTTCATAAATAATAAACTTTTCTTGATGTATCTCTGACACTGTAGGATGGAGTTGTGTCTCCAGAGACGGACAGTGGTTTTATGGGCTCTGAGAGCAGTCAGCTCACTCCTGCAGTACATAGTCCTCTCCAGCAGATGGCAGTAGTAAGGTACAAAACGCCTTCACTGTAGTGCATCTCTGCCTGTACTTTGTTTACTAAGCAACAGATAACTGTAATTAGGCTATAGTGCTTGCTAAAGTGAGCCATCACTATTAATGTTGTTCATACATAAGATCAGGGATTTGAACATACCCCTAACTCTTACTATTAAACTTTGGCACATACTGCACTATGGGGAAGCATAGCTCAAATCTTGCTGTAACTAAACTGATCATTTTCTGGCCTGAAAACAGATGGGAAAACATTTACACTTATAATGCAGGGTCAGCCTGAGTCATATCTAGGGACCTGCATCATAAAAACATGATAGAATAGCATAAAAAAACATTTAAAACAGGACTTTTCTGTGACCTGGGCTAGCAACCGAGGGCTAGCAGCAGAATGCCCTGTAAACCACATAGCAACGTGCTAAATAACACATGGCAATGCCCTGGCAACCACAACCAAAGCATAACATTCTGATGGCAAGTTTTGCACTGACAAGCCTTTTCTTATGCAGTCTAACTCTCTGTCTGGTTTCTTCTCCAGTTCCTTCAGAACATCTGGTCCACCCATGAAGAACACTATAATGCCAGAGTCTGCTCCTCCCGTTAGGAGGCCTCTGGTGGTTTCTCGCTCTCGCTCACAACCTTCTCTGGACGCCCCTGCAGAAGACCTCAACACACCTGGAGGACGCACAAGTTCTGTGAGGAGGAGAGGAAGGGAGGAGAGGTGTTCTTCTTCCAGCCTTGATACCTCTACATCCCCTCTTCATTGGGCCGAAAACCCCTTTCAGCCCTGGCCAAGCAGCCTGACCAGCCAATCAGAGCGTGGGAGTGAGGGTGGGTTTCACATGAAGAGTTCAAGTTTATGTAGTGCTTTTCACAATGGCACATTGTTACAAAGCAGCTATATGAATGAAAAATATCCAGAGATATTTAACAGTGAGATCAAATGAAGAAACACTAATGAAAAACATTATTAAAATAAATAAAATTATGGAATCCTAAGCAAACATTCTAAGCTAATGTCAGCAGCCCTAATATTTGGTGCAAAAAGTATGCAATTCATTTCTCGCTCTTATAAAGTCTATTTTTAATCAGAAGACTAAGACAAGATTCATTGTTTCGTGTGTTGAGTAATACTGATAATGTAACACTGAATTAACCCTGGCACGGAATTTGTATTCCTCTATCACTCTTCTCATCTTTCTCTCTTTAAATCCTGCTTTCATCTTTCTTTCTCCGTCCCATTTGTTACCAGGGGAAGAAAAAGCACAAGATAACCCACAACCACAGCCAGCCAATCAGCAGCTCTGCTTCCACAGAAGCCCCTCCCTCCGTATGCCCTTTCACCATGGCAACCTCAAAGCCCAAAGTTCTGTCCAGCTCACAAATCACCAGTGAGTTTCATAAAGGCTGACATAGTGACTGCAGCGCAGACACACAGATTTATTGCTCCTGTTTAGAGCCGCTACTCTAAGTGATCTGCTCTGAGGAAGTGTTGGAATAACTCCAGTATTGCAATAAACTCTGTATGTATGCCGCCGTTTTTCACTGCAAGACACTCCGACTTCCATCTGGATAATTAGATTCAATTAGATTTTAGATTAGATTTCATTATTTTCTTTCCCTCATTTTAGAAAACGTTTCAGCAGGAGTTTCTCAGATAGAATAGCTGAAGAGTGAGCTGGTATGTATTCTGGCCGACATAAAAGACCAGCATTAATAATCCTGCATGTGTTTCTGATGGATGAAAAATATTCACTTGCCCCCCCACACACCCACCACATTTGATAGGGCCTGTAAATATTCTCACTGAATTGGTGTTTATTAAATCCTGTGTGTGAGTTGAGAATAACCATATGGCCAGTGTAAGACTTAAGGTGACACCAGGAGCTGCTGATATTAAAAAGACTGTTGTTATTAACTGTAAGATGATAGTTTTACCACCTAGTTGAACAGTAGAGGAAGCTGACATTAATAAGTATGTTAATAATTTAAACTAGATTTTATGTTTTGAAGAAATGCGAGTAGTGCTTGCTGTGATGTTGCAGTGTGTTGTGGCTGGTTGCTAGGGCGTTATGTTTTTGCAAATGTAGTAGGTATTAAGAGTAAGGTGCTTATTAGCGGGTCAAAATAGACCAAGACATAGAGTTTGCTCTAAACTCCAAAATTATACATTAACAATTGTGATGTTTGTCTAATGAAGCATGTGTCTGTGTTTGTTGTTTGTTTAAAACTAAAGTCCTTCTTGGTCTTATAATATTCTCTAATTCACAAAAAAGCACAGTTAAGTTATTGATGTGTTTCAGAGAAGCCCTTCAGTCTCTACAGCAGGAAGTAAACAAACTGAAAGAAAGACTAGAAGGAAGTCTGAGGCTCCCCAAACCTGCCGGTCCTCTTAGAGCGCCCCCTACTGTCACAGAGGACACCAGGGGTCACAAACCCTCACAGACTGCCACACCTCAACGTCTTGATTTAAGGTAGCATTCACTCGTTGCTTTTTAAAACATTAAAAATGATATAAATGTATAAATTATATAATTATTTATGTATTATTTATATATATGGATACTTAGGTCTTCAGAGAGGAGGCGAGGGCGGAGGGGGAGATGGAGAAATGGAGACAAGGAGGAAGAAGTGAGAGGAGGTGCTCCACGACCCACCCTGAGGAGGAGATCAGCGTCTTTACCTCGATATGGTGAAACCCATACGAGTATGTGAAACTGAAATAGTTTCTTTTTTTAAATGAGTATGCTCTAATGTTTAAGACATTGAGTTATAATGAATTTAATTGTGTTGCTTATTAACTCCACAGCGAGTGATTCTGAGCATGTCCAGTCTGAACCGAGAGCATCCACATCCAGCTATATCCCAGCATCTCTGACATCAAGGGGGAGAAAACGAACCAGAGCAAGATTTGAGCATCACAATGACGGTACTGGTGAGAACAAAAAAACTTATGTTCTGAGTAACTGTAAATTTCAGCTGTTATTATGTGACGTTTAAGGACATTTTGTGGTAGTTTTAATTTAAGCTTGTTTTGATATTGTATGTTTCAATGTTCCAACCTTTTCTTTTTTGTATGTATCCCCACATCCAACCAGAAATGTTCCTTTCGACTTGTTATAGGATGTAACTTAACATTATCATTAATATTCATGACAGTGTGTTTCTCATCAGCTCGGCACATTAGCACGTCAGAGGATCCTGATGAAACAGAACCGAACCGAGTCCCAGATCCATTCTGCCCACGCTGCATGTCAGAGCGTACCGAAGCCCCAGCACGTAAGCTTCCTCCATCATCGTAATGGGCTCTTCAGCTTTCCGTTTCATTAACTTTGCTTTATTTCTGTCTTTTACATCATTAACTACAGGTCCAATAAGGAGCAAGAGTTCTCCACGTCTCACCCAGTCCTACTGTAGCCATTGTCCGCTGTGTGGTGCCTTACAATCCAGTCCATCCAGAGCCCCCCAGCCAGGTTTGACACTTCATTACCTACAGTACAACCTCAGTGGACCCGGCAGCTGAGTTTTGTCCTCTGTAGAGGACGTTTGTTTTTAATGAATTTCTCAGAGATCTCATATGCAGTCAAAATTAACGGATTTTATACAGTAGTTGTTTGTCTGTTTTGTGTTAACGTGAATTCGTTTCTTCAAAATGTTAATGTTGCGATTAGTTGTATTACAAAGAATGATGTTGAACTGTAAATCATCTCTCCTGTGTGGTTATTTAGAAAATCAGGACCCGGTCTACGCCCCCAGATGGATTCAACCAATGAGATCCTTACAAAAGGACAGAGTAGGTGTGAACATTCCAGTGGCTCCTCCCCCCACAGTGATGGGGAGTGTTCCAGTTGTCCCATATGTGCCAGTCTATCCTTCAACTCTGTAAGTAGCTGTGGATGAACAGCAGTTAACTATGTATCCCATGAAGCATTGCAAATTATGTGCAGAAATTACATAACAAACTAGGTAACACTTTAGTATGGGAACACATGCACTATTGACTGAATTTTGCCTCAAACTCTTAGTTTACTGTTTATTTGTACTTGGTAAGGTAGTTGTTGCTGTGTTTATGTGTAGGGTTAAGGGATGTACAATATGGTCATGCAGAATAAGGCATTAATATGTGCATTATAAGTTCTAATAAACAGCCAATATGCAAGCTAACAGGCATACTAAAATATAAACAAAAAATGATAGTAAATCAATCGATTATATTGTATTAAAACATGTTCATTGTAAAATATTCAAATATGTCCCAATATACAAGTTGCTGCTGAGCCCTTTTGGTTGATATTAGTGTTCCAGTAGCTCTGTTGGAGCATTGCGTTGGCAGTGCGAAGGTTGTGGGTTCGATCTCCAGGGAACACACATACTGATTAAAATGTATACTTTAAATGCACTGTAAGTCGCTTCGGACAAAAATGTCTGCCGAATGCATTCATGTGAATGTATAAATGATAATATTTATGGAGATAATAAACAGCATTTGTATTTCCGGTTCCGTTACCCAGCAGAGTTATACCCAAGCAGCATACCACTGACCCCTCTTGTGTAACTGTCCACAACACATTCATCATTTTGTTTCATCTTCCTGCAGTTACTTTTCCAGCCCTGTAACAACACAAACCCACTCACAACCGTTTAACGTGTCAGCGAGTCCCTCGAGAGACGAGAGATCAGAGGTCAGGGGTTATCAGCGGCGCTCGGTCTCTGTAGACCATCAGAAGCGTTCAATGAGCAGCTCTCTGACACGTGCCATCACAGCAGCCAGAAACATGAAGCGGGTCTCGGGTCGTATGGCTCACTCTCTGGCCTCGGGACTGGAGAACATGAGCTTCCTCACCACGACCTACTGACGCCTCCATTTACAAGCTTTTACCCAGTGAGGAAGACTGTGAGACCTGTCTTTCTGTCTCTCAGCAGATACACATTATGGAAGGGAAGGTTGTTCATTTTTCCCAGAGCTCATCTGTGAAAGCATGGCGCTGGCAACACCAAGATCACGGGTTTGATTCCCAGGGATCACATGCACTGATGATACCTTAAATGCACATTTGTATTGGTTTACATATAAGCAACTCTGTCGTAGTGACTGTGATTGAATGATGCGAATTGGCAAAAAATTGGCAGCTGCATTATGGTCAGTGTTAAATGACCAGCATGCATTTCAGTCTAAAGGGAGTGGCCCCCCCACTTGTCAGTGCTGTTTAATTTACATATTCATTTTCTTCAATGTATAAACAAGATAGATCTAAAGTATGTCATTACCCTAATGCAATAATTGACTAGAGACTTAGATCTGTAATATCACAGTTAACTTGTTAACTGTGTTATCAATAGTTATGTGTATAAAGTGACAGATTTTCTGTTCTAATAGGTACAATAGAGATTATATATTTTCTGAGGATTTAAAGACTCATTGTAGGGCAAAAGGCTTTAGGAAATAAATGTTAAGATAAATGAGACAATTTTAATTGATGTTTCTGTAAGATTTCTATGTTTTATATTTATACAGCTGTAGTTGTAGACTGATGCACAACTATAAACCAGTTCTATAATATTGTTCATGGTGTGTCACATTGTTTTTCCTTAAATCTGTTTGACCATGTATTTCTTGAAGTCTTTTAGCTGGTTTGTTTCTCTTGACCATCTCCGTGCTATAACTCTTCACTTCAAGTCATACATTTGTTTTGATCAGATTTACTTTTACGTTCATGTAGTTTAATGCATCCACAGAACGTTGCATGAAAATGTGATTTCTGGGCAAATCACAGTCTGTCTTTTGGGCAAATCACAGTCTGTCTTTTGGGCAAATCAGTCTGTCTTTTGGGCAAATCACAGTCTGTCTTTTGGGCAAATCACAGTCTGTCTTTTGGGCAAATCACAGTCTGTCTTTTGGGCAAATCACAGTCTGTCTTTTGGGCAAATCACAGTCTGTCTTTTGGGCAAATCACATTTTGCGAGAATGTGTTTTGGAGACAAACGGGGGATGAAGGCGTTACAGAGCATGCCACAAAAACTTGCATATATGTAATGGAAGCCAATTTATTCAACAGCCTTAGTACATAATCACATGTACACGTAGTATACTTTACATGAAGTACATACTTTAGTTTGTGCTTCAACACTCGCAGACACAGAATCCCAGTAAATTCAACAGGTTTAGGACGAATGACGTTCTTATTTATTGATATTGTCTGAGTAATAAATGCAATACAAATCAAGAGGAACAAGGTACTTAAAAATAACACGGTAACCATATAAGCTTTTGCATCACAGAAAACGCGTAGTGCAATAATACAACCCGTCTGCCAGAACCGAAAGGGGGGTTGCGTTTCTTTACAAAGCCGTTCAACAGTGCAAGATACAACATTGCACCAGAAATAAACTATTAGACAAACAAAAGATAGATATGACCTAGATTTCCCAGTTAATTGCTACAGCTAATGCATCACAAACACAGTGTTCACATTGGCAAAGGAAACATTTTTAATATTTCACAGTCATAAAGAGACGATAAAACGGTAACACATGGCATATACAACAACACGCATGGCCCGGGTTAACATTGTTACCAACCAAAGCCTGATGGGAGAACAACACTGAAATACAACTGGCCCTTTTTTTTATTTCCTTCAACATTTGCAAGCAATGGCCTTCATTACGATAACTCATGAGGTCTCTGTAGAAGGAGACATTAAAATAAAAGGATACGGAGAGCAAATGCGTCCAGAATGGCGGAAGTGACATCAGCTAGTTTCTTGGCTCGTTTCTTCTTTGCCACTGGAGTCCCGAAAGATGGGTGTTGTTTTATTTACTTGTGTTTTTTGTTTTTTTCTTCATTGCTTTTAAAGACACGTCAACAGGACCATGGCATGCACATCTAAATGAGACAACACCAAACCCCGAGCGTGTGAACTGACCGCAGAACAGAAGCCTTTCTGTAGTCTTCCCTTCCCACCCACCATGAAAGCATTAAAAAACACACAGAGTTCAATAAACAAAGGCAAAATAATCTACCATTTACACATTCTAGCAGGTTCCTTAACATACAATATTACATTTGGTACTTTCAGGTTTCAGATGGATAGTTAAAACTCATTTTGAGAGTAATTATTTGCATCCATTGTAAAACAAAAGAATACTTGCAATGACTCTTTTGTTTTAATATACTATATATATAAATACATATACATACATATATGTAAAGTATGTATACATATACTTTATAACTTCATCTATGTTTTTCTCTCAAGCAAGATGCATACACAATTTATACAGAAGCATGTGAGGTTTTCAGGGTTACGGGTGAAGGGAGGCTGGGAGTAAAGGAAAGGAAGTTTAAAGTGATTTTAGCTTGTCTGCTCTTCATCAGGTTTGTTCATGGCCTTTAAAGCGTCGAGCAGCATCGTGGGGGAGACGATATGAGTTGAACCTGTACAGGTGAGCATCAAGGAGAAAAAGAAAGAAGAGAAACACGTTAGATCTGTACGTACACTTACAAAAGATATTGCCTTGTGTTTTCAGCTGTCATATATATTCAAAAACTTTCCAAACATCTGTAATGTCTCTATATACAATTAAAATTACAAGACAAGAAAGTACGTTAAGGCTAATATATGTATATACATTTGCTCTAACATTTACATGAAATAAAAGGAAAGTATTTGATATTTCAGATATTTGGCTGAAGACACATTTACATCACGTGTAACACGTATTTTTATGGATCTGTCTGGAAAAGTTTGTGCCACAGGGCCTCCAGAAAAAGACCCTTCATATGACCCTTCATATGACCCTTCATATGACCCTTCATATGGTTTACATCTGATTTTATCTGATCTTTGGCACCCTGTGGAACAAATGTTTTTCCTTCTACTTCCTGTTATTGCACAAATACCTAATTCTTAGCAAAGCTGCATGTTTCCACTGAATATGGCTAAAATAATTAAAGTGCATTAAAAAGAAAAATTGATAAAAACTCTAAAAAAAAAAGTCTAATGTTAGCTTTTATTGTCATGCTAGTACAATCAGCATGGATTGCCTACAGAAAGAGGCAATGCAACCTCAAATCAGTGCCTGATTTGAACCTCAGCTGATATGGTCCATTGAGGCAAACCAAGCACAAACTAGCAGCTTTGCTAATCGCTGATAAACAATGTGATTCACAGCTGGTCAACTAGATGAAAGGGTCTAAACTAAAGAACCAGAATGAAAACAAACCAGATTTTTGTTCAGTAATGGCTGGAATAGTCAAGAAGTGTTTAATGTTGCAGTATGGGTTAGAGTCGGCATACTGCATATGGTGATCATTTACAAACACGATAAACCAACAGAAAAAGGAGAAATTAAAGGGATATTGCTTTAGCAGGCTGACACTTGAGTAATGGATCCTTCATAGGGTTGAGCAATGATCATTCTTAGACAATGTTTGTTGTATTTGTAAAGACAGGTATTACAGAACCTTTTGTGTGCAGTTCATTGCGTTTCAACAAATAACTTTTCCTGTTACTTTTTGTAACACTCTGGGATACATCAGTGTTGTGTTAATGTTCCAGGTTCAATACAGTTTAAACTCTGTTGACAATATCTGTGGATTCTGTGAGTTACTACAGAAAATTATTCCGAGTCGACTTTTAGTTTGAAAAATGTTCACACCTCTGAAGGATGTAAAAGCAGATATTTAAAATTTGTTATATAACACCACAGTTCTTCTGTATAAAAATGTGTTACTTGAGTTGTGAAGTTTAGCAGTGACTACTATTGTAGTAGGATTAAATTCTCATTAGTGATGTAATTAACATGGTGTTTTTTTCTGTATGTATACAGACGCTTTCTGGTATCGCTGCACGTATCGTGTGAAAGTTACTAGGAGTAAGAACTGCACAGATGCTGTTTAACTTGAGTTTTTAATAGAGTTTAACTTGTATTTAACCTGGAACAGTCAAAACATCTAAAGGTCACTTTCATACATACTGCAGGTCTGCACAGAAATGGCAGTACTGTAATATCACGTATAAAATAACTGTACTTGTTCTGTTTACATGGTAAACAAAATATCTTCCAGCTTTACATTTCTATTGTGGACCTCAAATTGCATTGATTGATCTTCATAATCAATATAATAATAATTTAGTACTTTGATTGTTTTTAGTAGAAAGCAATACTTGTGACGTAACATGAAGGTTTTAAAAACTGCTGTAACCAGGACCAGAACTAGTTAGTTTGACATTGTTAGTGTTTGGGGATTTTGTGGTGAAGCGTTAGTGCTAAAGCATATCTGAAGAACACAGCTACATTTCAAGGTTTGGCATCTGCAGAAGAATTATACAGAGGAAAGAGCCAGACGTTCTGGCCGAGGTCATTTTAACACATTCTTTGCAGACAGCCACTTGGTCATGTAGACGTGATGTGAGGTAGTTTGTGGAACTGGGTTGGAAACAAAAGAGATCAGAAACCAAATTATCCTGCATTGACATCCAACATCAAATCAGTTACCTCTAAAGGGGGAAAAAGGTTAATATGAGGGATTGTTTTGGATTGTTATTCAGAAATAATCAGAATATGGTAAGTCTTGAGGGTAGATTAAATCTGCGGGTTGATGGAGCTTTAAAAATATGCATGATATTTGGGAGGGCAAATGGAAGTAGCCCCTACACATCAAAAATAGAGGCACCATTGCATTAAAAGGCGCATACTGGGGAAAATGCAGTTTAATCCACCCAGCTAAGAAGATGCGAAGGTCAGCAGGGATGGGGTCGGGACCATCCCTGCATCTGTCACCAGAAAGGTCCCGCCCACAACTGAACGAGCCAGCCAATCATGTAGCCAATCAGACGTTATTGGCTCATACCAGTAGAGGGCGGAACCTGAGTGACACGTGCAGGTCAGTCGGACGCTCATCCCCGAGACGTGATGGCACTGTAAAACGGTAAAGTGTGGTAACAGGAGTAAGAAAAGAAATCCCTTGTGCTGTGGGGGTTCAGAAAGGGTTTCTTTGTTCGGCTGCCTTTACTTTGTCAGAGTGATTTGTGTCTCCCTCCCCTCCCTGTTTCTCTCTCTCACTCTTCTGAGGGGTCGGGGTCCTCAAAGGACACCCTAGTGGATTCTCGGAAGTCGGGGTGCTGCAGGTCCATTAGAAATTTGGTTGGAGTGAGCGTGTGAGTAGAACCTGCGGAGGAACAAAGGTGGCTTCACGCTCATGAATCTCACACTCTTTCACTACCTTTCAGAAGACCATCTGCAGAACCTGATGCTCCAAGATTTTCCTGAAAATATCATCCTAGAACTCTGGGCTGAAAGTTTTAGCCACAAGTCTCCTTCAGTCAGCTGAGCTTCGTAATTTATTTCCCAAAAGTCTTGTGATTAGAATTACAGCCAAATTATTTTGCCTCCCATAGGTCCTTCAACAGCATTGGTTAAATAAGGAACTCCTTATTTTCAATGAGAATAAGTGATTTGAGGCAACGTAAGCAACAGGAGATGTGGAACAAATGTGCAACGGTGCAGACATTTCTTTCTGCCGAAAACAGAATACAGCAGTCAGACAGGAGCATCTTAAAACGGCACAGCAGCTTGAACACAGTGATTTAATTTCTGTGAGCATGAACGGCCTTTAACGCTTCAGAATTCACTTCAGAATTCACATCAGAATTGGCTGTCGCAGGCCATGAAAATGAAACCTGCCAGCTAAATAAATGTGAACATTTTAAGCATAACTAACACACACGACACACACACACACACACAGAGAAAACTTACGAACATAGACTTATGAACACAGCAGAGGCTCACAACTGCAGTTTAAGAGCAGTTAAAACAAGACAGCACAATACAAAACAAGAGCACAGGAAACATTATGTGAGTAATATCGTCCGACAAAATCAGATCAAAGGCATTAATATGAGGCTTTAAAGGGTGTTTGCTTAGTAACTGTGGATTTTCTATAAAAATATAACACTTGTTAACAGATTCTCTGCAGACTCACCAATGACGGCTTCCCATTTGCCATTGGCCTGCGTGACCTCATAGGCACAACGCATCTCGCTAAAGGACACGCCACCGATGACGAAGACCATGATGCGCGGGCCCGTGCGGTACTCTCCAGGGGTTTTATTCTTGTGCCAGTGGCCATATCGGGCGCTATCATGGGAGAAACACATTAACAGGTAAGACACATTGTTTACAGTCTATAATGTTTCATATGGGTTTGGTTTGAAACTAAATATTAAAGTATCATAGACGTACTGAATGTACAATGTTGGTTTAAAGAATCTATTGTTGCAAATGTCATTTATAACCTTTCAGGGGCCAGTATATAGAGATTTAACCCGTATAGAATTAAAGCTGCTGGTAGCAATATTATCTAATACTTATTTTAATACTAAACTCCTCCCAACCCCACCCTTAAAGACATTTCAGCAAATCTGACGTCTGCAACCCTTAACATGCAAAATGACTGGAAGGTAGAGTAGCACCTCTACAGTTTCTGATGGCTATTGTGTAAATGTTTCTGCTGTTTGCAGAGCATAGGGCTGTCACCGACACGAGTGTGTTTCTCTGGACACCTATTTCAGTAACGTATGACACAATATATCATGTCTCAAAGCGTTGTTCTTAAGTGGTTAATGGAATGTTTTTAAAATGTTGCAGTTGAAAATGTTTGACTAACGTTCTTATACCCATGCAACATGTAGGCCACGACTGTGGGGCCTTTCAATGATGTTAATATAACGCCTAAAAAACTGGATGTTCTGAACAAACCTAGAACTTTCAAAATAACATTTTTAACATTTTTGTTAGTGAAACGTTCTTACAACTTAAAATTGCTCACTGGGTTGTGGCTATTACTGTCTGAAACATTCACTGTATCATGGTACAGTGCAGCTGTATTTTATCCTCCTGTGTCTTGCTTTGTCTTTTGACAGAGTCGTTTGCAAGCATAATGAGGGGAAATCACAGTGAAAAATGCTGATATTAAACCAGTCAATAACCTGCTCAATGGGACCCAGCAGCTCCCAAATCTACTTCAGTGGGAGTCCTCCATCCCTCAGCTGTGCAGGTGCCGGTCTCTTTAACATCCCACTGGTGTTCACCCCCGCCTGTCATTGCACCGCCCACCAATCACAGTATTCCAATCTAAACTTTATCCCCGCCCCTCTGCACGAATGATTATATATGCAAATACATGCATGAATGAAATGTACAGTGTTTTGTGTGTGTGTACCTGACGGCAGAAGTGCTGAAGGAAGAGGACGAGCGTGTCGAGATGTACGGATAGTGTTTGGTGTCCAACTTATCATCAATAGCATCCTGCAAGATCCCAAATAATGTAAGATTACACATAAACACACACATTTCCTTCTAGATGGGGACATTACATAGACTTCTATTGATTTTATACACAGCTATAAACATAAAAGCTATAAATGCTGTGAGCCAAAGTGACAATGTTTCATGAGTTCAGCCCAGTTTATATGAGGTTTCTATGTCCATGCTATAGATCAGCATTTACCTCTATAATGTCCTTGATCAGTGGAGTCCAGCGAGAGAGCTGATAGGTCTGCTCGCTCACACGCTCCTTACGGTCGAGTTTTTTGCCCCTGCGGAGGGTGGACTGCAACATACAGCAAAACAGCCATTCTTTATGTTAGAAGATGTCCTTTTAGCAACCAGGAAAATTTGTTTAAAGAAATAATTCAACCAAAGCTGAACAATCATTCAAAATTTACTCACTTTCAAGCCATGTTAGGTGTTTATGACTTTCCTTTTTCAGCTGAACAGAATCAAAGTCATACAAACAAACATGCCGGAAAAAACACGCCAGAACCAATTACAGTCAAAGTTACTGACGTACCGCCATGTTTGAATTTAGCACTAAACTCAAATGATCGTTTTTTTACATAAATGCGATGTATTGATGGCTTTGTAAACTCCAATGGAATCGTGAATTACTTTCATGAGATGCTTATTGTATTCAAAATTTGCTTATTATCCCTTCAAACCTGGGATGAGCTAGTATAACTCTGTATAACTCTGACTGTGTTCAGCTGAAAATAAGATGGCTTGAGGGGGAGTAATTTAGAGAGCTCACGTCTGTGATGATGGGGACGCCCAGGTGAGCCATATTGGTTATGATCTCACTGTCCTCTGGAGGGATCTGGGCATGTTGGATCAGCTTGTTAAGATTCTCCTCTGTGATCCCTGTTTTTCCACACACAGGTTATAAAATGGCTGATCAGGGCATGTGAACGCAAGCTAAGACTTAAAATGGCTGCCAAACATAAATCCCAGATTAGCGGCTCTCACCGTTTTTGAGGAAAATGTAGAGCAGGATGATGCGTATCTTGTCGTAGGTGCTGACGTTGGCATCCAGCAGGATGGGCACGATTGCCCTCATGGGGTCTTTGATCTTTTCACCCTCTGCATCTGTTCCCATAGCAAGATCCTGACAGGCAGCCAGACAGGAGTTACACACAGTTAATAAATGACACCATAATAATAACCATAATAATAACAACATAAAATACATTGAGAATACCCTGGAGCCTTCAGATTTTTGTATCAGTTAGGACACACTAATAAGTGCATACCACTTAAAACCTTCACTATACAATGATCTAGATTACTTGATTCTGACACATATGACATATGTATGATATTTGTATAATGACCAATAAGTTCCAGTAAGTGTTAATATAGTAATACCATAGTAAATTCTCATAAGGGTCTGTTTTTCTTCTCATGTCTGCTGTGATCTGTACCTGCTCTACACGGCACAGCTTGTCCACAGTTCCCTGGTAGTGCTTCATGCAGTCTTCAGCCAACTGCAGGTGAGTCGAGTACTAAACAGACAGAGAATTTAACACAGTAAATACACAGCATCATCTGGACGTCCTGTGACGATTCTCTTATTGGATGTATGAACATCTCTGTGGCTTTAATCACCTTGCTGAGCTCTTTCTGGTATTGTGGCATCTTCTTGAGCATTTGAGACAGGTCCCTCATGGTGGTCTGAACACAAACACACAGATGTTACAGCGAATGCCAGTCTGCAGGAAGTGGAACATAGTACGTCACATCACACACACACACACACACACACACACACACACACACACACACACACACACACACACACACACACACACACACACACACACACACACACACACACACACACACACACACACACACACACACACACACACACACACACACACACACACACACACACACACACACACACACACACACACACACACACACACATACACACACACACACACACACACACACACACACACACACACACACACACACACACACACACACACACATACACACACACACACACACACACACACACACACATCTCTTCGCATACAGACACACACACACACACACACACACACACACACACACACACACATCTCTGCTGTGTCAGTCAATACTAATTCTACTACAGCCTCAGGGCATCTTCATATCAGTCAGCCATTATTGTTCAGATTTGGCTGCCGACATGACCTCCCATGCTACTCCTCCAGGCCCCGCCCCTCAGCTTGACTCCACCTACCTTCTCCCCAGTGTTCATTCGTTTACTGGCTGAGAATTCCTTCAAGGATCGTGTGACCTCCCTGAGTGAGGGAAAAGACAAGACGAAAGCAATGAGGATTTGCCTGAAAACCAAAGGCTAAAAGAGACAGAAAGATCATCAAATAACAAATAAGATAAAAAAGTACGGTTTCACTTACTGAGAGACCTCAGCGATATGTTTGTGTCGAAGCGCCACCCAGAGGTCATCGTCCTCATGTAGCAGGACTTCCTTCTCACGAGAGTCGCCGATTCCGCTGGTGTCATACCTAAGAGACAAAACCAAACCAACATTTCCAACTCACAAAGATGTAGTATGAGCACTAGCCATGTCAACAGTAAATGCACAATTTCTGTTTTCAAAGATGTTGTGTAAATTTAATATTGTGTAAAGGTTTAATTTAAGTTGCAGGTATTGTCGCATACACATACTGTATATTATGATTAAATTGTATCATTAACATCAGCTTTTACCCATTTTGCATTTAATCCATGAATACAGCGTATTTCTTAAATCATGTTTGTTTTACTCACTTGTAGACATCGTTCTCGATGGGCAGCAGATCGTATGCCATGGCCTGAAACGTAAGCTCGTGCAGCACAGGGGAGACGGGATCAAAACCCCGATCCAGAATAATGAGCTGAGACCGGGCCTTGTCTGGACCCTGCAGAGAGACGTTCGAAGTTAGAAGTCAAACAAGGCTGTCTAAACAAGGCTGTCTACTAACAACAAATGTTGTCTGTAATGTTTTATTCAAATTCTTTTGTCGCATCTGACTACTGGAGTCTCTTGCGAACTAATTTTCATGTTTACGAATAAATGAACACTTATAAACATGCAAATGAGGTCTTACTCCACCAGTTAGATGAACAGATTTGGGTTTGAGGTCTAGATTATGCGTATGAATTACCCAGCCTCATTTCTCTCTCTGCAGTGCAGTGAATCACTGCAGTAAGAGACGTGCTGCTCACCTCTCCCATTGTGGGATCGTCTGCCTTATAGGCATCCAGTTTATCTTGAAGCAGCTGAGCCAGAGTGGCGTTGTCCTTATACTCCCTGTGCACAAGAATCAGAGAATAAGGGCAAACAGAAATTTAGACAGGCACTGCTTGCTTCATCAACGATGCAGCTCTGAAACGCATTTCAGGGATAACCAAACAATTGTCTCCATTAGATCAAAATTTCTGTTTTGATAAGTGGGATGAATTATGTATGTTAAAGGAAACTATATACAGAAAACACCACGTCAAGATTTAAAGGGATAGTTCACCCAAAAACAAACATTTTTCTTCATGTCATTGCAAACCTGTGACTTTTTTCTTTTGTGGAACACAAATGAAGCTATTTTGAGAAATGTCTCAGTGGGTTTATGTCCATACAGTGGAAGTCAATGGGTGCCACTGTTGTTTGGTTACCAACACACTTCAAAATATCTTCTTTTTTTGTTTCTCAGGAGCAAAAAAGTAAAACGAATTCACAGGTTTGGAATGACATGAGTAAATGATAGAAAGATTTTCATTTTTGGGTGAACTCTTTAAAGCTGTTGAAGAAATGATATTTAAGTCTCTTTCTGTAAAATGTCTCTCCATAAATAAGAGCATGTTAATTATTTGGATGAAGATGGTGTTTCTCTTCTCATGTTGGGTCCACTTGGTTTTTCGGTAGGTAAACACAGTATTAAAACAGTAACCTGTGTCTTACCCTCGGTATCGTACCGCAGGATATTCCTTTAGTGTGGCACACAGTGTGGCCAGCTGCTCGGCCAGCCGTTCCATCACTGGGTTCTTCAGCTGTGTCTTATGAGGGCTGTAGAAACTCTGGAATGCATCAGGGTTGTCCAGAGAAAACACCTAAACACATTCAACCTCATAGTGTCATTAATCAGCCGTCGAGGTTGCGTTTTGAGGTTGAATGAAAACGTTACGCAAATAATGTGTAAAATGTTTCGGCAGCTCACTTTCATTACTGATCGTATTTGTATATGTTGCCCTGCAGTCATAATTGTGTTGTAAGAGAGTATATGCATCATAACACAAAATTGTCCATTATATTGACCAGTTCACACTGCTTTCTGCATTGAAAAACACATTTTGGTTGCCCACTTATTCTCATTTTGTAGCTATGCATGAGTTTAAATTAAGCATAAGTGTTGATTTCTCTTTATTGAGCACATCTGTGGGTTGTTCGTGCAGGTCACAGACACGAAAGGCCTCCACGTGTTCATCTCTGCTTCCTATTTCCAAACTGCTCTGAGGTATCAGTGGGTACATCACTTAAGTAAGGTGACCTCTTCCTCTCTACAGCTACCCCAGTTAACAATTTTAGGTTGTAAGAAAGTTTCCCCAGCATTTCCATTAAGCAACAAAAACAGTGAAAATGTTATTTAGAAAGTTCAAAATGTCCATTTCTTTTAAACGTTGTATTATTAACATTATTGCTTGGTTAAAAGAACGTTACGCAAACATTTTGTAACATTTTTAAAATGTTCCACTAACTACATGAGTAACATTTTTATATATAACAAAAACGGTCTACTCATGTTAAGGCACAAACGTTTTGGATAACTTTGAGAAAACCTTTACAGAATGTTTTACTTAACATTCTGAGAATGTTCCCTGTTAGTTGGGACAGTCTGTGCTTCAGGCATTTCCTTCCTGCCTTGTGTTTGCTGAGGCCAAATCTCTGCCATATCTCTTGGTCTGAAACCACAGTTGTGTTTAAATGTTCTTTATCGTGCTTTAATTGCCTTCACAATTCACAGGATGACTCTGATTCCTCTCCTGAGGATCAGCACAATACTCATTCACAAGCACCCCTCCCCACCTCTATCTGCACAAGGTCACATGATCATCCTTCAGTTCGGCAGATGGATGCTCCGTGCTCGTTCCCTCTCATGAAGCTCTCTGATTGGCTGATGCTTTCTGTGGATGCTGTATAAGCCAATTATGAACAGCATCCCGGCAGGGGAAAAGCAACGCTCCTCTGACTCCACTGAATTAATCATAGCAGACACAGTCAGCAGCAAAGCATTATGGGCCAGACTGCACCCCCCACCCTTAGTCTCAAAGCTGTGTGGAATACACTGTTTGAACAGAGCTTCATTGACTGTCTAACTCGTGGAGATGTTTCTGGTATCGCTGTATACATTTCTGTCATTCTCTTTCATTTCATCTCTCTTTCTCCTTTGCTTTTATTTAATTTGCTCACCTGGGACTCGTATGGCAGGAAAGCGATGTTGATCTCGGTCAGGGTTTTAATGGTTTTAGATGCCCGACTCTTCACTACATCATTAAACAGAGGATCAGGGCAAGCTGCAAGAGATGCATACAGATTACAAAACATATCAAGAGTAATATATATCAGCGTTTTATCATTGTTTATGTATTTCGAACCATCATTCCATTTAAAAGAGCTTTGAATTACGATTATCCTGAATATTTAGGATAATTTGTTAATTATCTGATCGCTTATTTTTATTTCTAAAGAAAACGTTTGTGCTGCTCGCCCCAGCAAAGCTCGCAACTATGAAGTTAAGATATTGTGGTTGGTTGCTAAGGCGTTGCTAAGGTGTTCTCACTGGTTTTTAGCCTGTTGCTCTGCGATTACTAGGCCCTGTCAAGCAACACTAATTATTGGAAGATAATTCACATTTGTTACTCACATAGAGGAGCTTAATTGTTGATGTATATAATTTAATTAATAAGGTATACTAAATAAATAAATGTAAACATGAAGTCCAAATGTATGCCAATGACCTGAGCAGCTTTTACGTCACACATTTAATGTTTCAAGCTGTATGTAAGGGTTGAATAGCTTTTACGCTTGCAGGGCTCTTATAGTACAGCTGAGTACCTCAGATACTCACAGTCAGTGAAGAACACATGAGCTGCTTTATATTTCGCTGAATGAGGATCTTTAAAGTCATTGATGAGCATCTGTACAGACTGTAGAGAAACACAAGAGAAACATGTTAAGGTGTGTGTGTGTGTGGTCCTGGTATTCACTATGTTGTGGGGACCAAATGTTCCCACAAGTTGAATTTTGACACTGTGGGGACATTTTATCCCCTTGAGAAAACAAGCTTATAAAGCATACAGAATGCTCTATTTTGAAAATCTAACATAGCTGAATTTTCTCTGGGGGTTAAGTTTAGGGGTAGGGATAGACTATACAGTTTGTACAGTATAAAAACCATTACGTCTATGGAATGTCCCAATTAAACATGAAAACACCCAACGTGTGTGTGTGTGTGTGTGTGTGTAGGTGCCAAACAGCCTCGCAAGCACAGTAAAACATGTCAAGAGTCTCCACAAGGGAAATAGTTTAATAAATAATAAAACCTAAATCATGTTTTAATGAGAAGTATAGCGTATGCCTTGGGGATAGAAAATCTCATTATCTAACATCTAAAATGTGATCAGCTCAATATGAAACAGAATTCAATAGCCCCACCAGAACAGAACAACAAACATGCATGTTGCTATAGCAGCTGCAGTGGCCATTAGAGGCCGCGAGGGTTTCAGATGTTTGCGTAGGTTGAGTCAATACTGTTTGCGTGTGTGTGTTGGTGAGTGGCATACGTTTAGCGTGCACTGTGAGATGACTGTGTGCTGTATTAGCGTGTTATGAAAGCTGCATGTCTGTGCACCTTCTCAGTGGGAGTGATCAGATAAATCGTCTCCAGTAAGGGGAGAGGCTCTCTGCGTTTGTTGATGTCTTCAACAACTGCAGAAAAAAAGAAGAGAGAGAGATGTTTCTATCAACAAGCAACTATCCAGCGAACAGGGAACGTTCTCAGAATGTTGGGTAATGCTCTAAAAGTTCTCTCAAAGTTCTCCAAAAACGTTCTTGCAATAAAGTTAGTAGAACGTTTTTAACGTTATATATGCTATATATCAAAAACGTTATTCTTAAGTTGTTACCGAAACTTTTAAAAACATTATAGAGTTTAAAAAGTTTGAATAACTTACCAAACAGAAACGTTCAAAATGACGTTTTTACTGTTTTCATGACTTAATGTAAACGTTAGGGAAACGTTCGTACAACCTAAAATTGTTAGCTGGGTATCGTAACATTTTTGTGTATGTATATATATATTAGCAAACTGTTTAGTAGCAAATTTCATGATGCAGTTTGTAACTTTTTGGACCATTATACAACAACCGACCATGTCCAGCAACCTGATCCATCAGGCTGATGTATGAACGACTGTGAGTATTATCACATTGACAGAGTAGTGAGCGAATCAGTCAGAGGAAGATGGAGGCACATTATTAGAAATCACAGGTTCAGAAAGTGATGACTGACTTACTGGTGATGCCCTCTGTCATGATGTCAGTCATTTTGCAGCAGGACGAGAGCATCCTCATGCTGAGCTGATCCACCACCAGAGCCTGGAGAGAGAGAGAGAGAGAGTGTTTCCTTTAAATAATGACCATAAATTGTGAAACAGCTGTAACAGGAAAGATGAAGCTGGAAAACTTGGAATCTTATTCTACACTTTAGTCTGTGGCTTACAAAACATCAATGAAAACAGATTTGATGATGTCATACTCTATGGTGATGAGGTGATGAGTTCAACTTACCTTCCATTCTCCCTTCTTCTTCACCTTCTTGATGACATCATTCATAATCTCTGTACAGGAAAATACATCAGGTTAGACAGCATCACAACCTGACGGCTGTAAAATCATTAACAGCAGTTAAAAGCAGCAAAGTCTGGCTCATACACAACTGTGTGTTAAATGTGACAGGAAGCAGTTTGTGTGCGTTTATAAATGAATGATGAGGGTTCCTGTAGCACAGCTCGTACCCCACAGTTCTGGCAACAGTGAGGTCATGGGTTTGATTCCCTGCCCAATACATAATGTAATTATGATTAAAAATTTTTCTGACTATGGCTGGAGGTATGTGTCGTGAGAACCTAGTCTTCTTATATTTTTTCTTTCTTTTTGTGTTGGTGGTCCTATGCCCCCACACAATTTTTTTGGCGGTTGAGGGTTAAGGGATAAAACATACAGTTTGTACAGTATAAAAAACCATTACGTCTATTAAACTTCACCATAAAACACGAAAACCTGTGTGTGTGTGTGTGTGTGTGTGTGTGTTTTAGTCTCATGTAAGTAATCCCATCATGCAGGGATTGGGTAGAATCGACCATGTTTGTGTGTTAAGGCCAATATTAGCAAGATTGCTACACTAACCATCTGTCTGTAGTGTAAGAATAAACGTGCTCAGGATGATTTTGATGTTAGTGCGAGTGCAGTAAGACAGAAATAAGCCCTCTGATGGATGAAAACACTGAGTCCTGGCCAAATCCAGATTATGGGTGTTTAAACACAACATGTTTTAATAAATGTACAAGAGATTAGAGGCCATTTACAAGATGAGAACAGATATGGCATAGATTCACATCACATCAGTGTGCCACAGTTTTACATAGTACTCCACAGTACTTCACGACATTTTTATTACTATAGACAACCTATATTACTGCAGCAACACTGAAAGTTGCTTATGTAATACAAAAACAGTTACATGATTGTTTTGTTCCCACATTCATATTTGCTCAGCAGAAATCCTGAGACTGAAGAAGAAACCCTTTAGGAGGTTTGTGGTCGCCCCAGCTGTCTCCAGGGGACTATATATCAGTCATGTGACATCAGACTCAGTTCACTTTTGCTAAAGCTCTTCCTAAGGACACAAAAAGGGCACAATGAATGTCTGCATGTCTGTCTTAATCAGTGTGCATGAATAATGTGTCGAACAGCAGGCATGTTTGAACTGATTTAGGATCAGTCAACAGGGGAAACAACAACAATGGGAGATAATTATCAATGAATTCTACTAAATGATCCAATTATGTGGCAGGTGTTTCTTCTTTCCTGTAGCTCCACTGGTAGAGCATGGTGCTTGCAACGCTAAGGTCGTAGGTTTGATTTCTAAGGAATGCATGTTTTCTTAATGTATAATGTGAATGCTTCGGATTAAAGCGCCCACCAAATGTAAAAGCAAATGTGGGAAGTTGGAATTATCAAGGTAACATGTACAAAGGAATAGCAGTTACTATGGAGTCACAGATTTAAGGGTGGAAAGGGGGTGTAAATGGGCATCAGAGCAGAAGACCACATGAGGCAAGGAAACCGTTTTCCCCTCCGAGCCACATAACAAAGTGATTTACTCCTGTCTCAACAGAACTGTGTATGTGCCTTAGGCCTGTATACACAACAAACCTCAGGTGTAAAGCCTTTATCGACCACTAGGGCGGCGGCGCTCTTTGCCCCTCAATCTCTGAATTTCTTGATTCCCTTAATTTCTTTTCTCACACCAAACTTCTCATTTACACTCTAAACATCTCTCCTGAGTGCACCAACTGGAGTCTAGTCTCTCTTTAGCTCCTCACTCTTCATATTTAACCTCAATGTAAAGGTTTTAATTAAGCAGCTGTAGTTTACTGTAAAAGCAGATGTTTGGTTAAACTAAGGTACATCTTACAGCAGTAATCAAACATAGCATTAGTACAGATGTCTGTATGTAATGCAGATTTAGTGTCGGTGACTGCTGGTCAGTGCAGAAACTGTACAACTGCTCACTGCTGTAGATTTAACCCTGTGTAGTCCCACATTTCCTCAGGGCACTAGCCTCTCAATGCATGACCCACTTTTATGCTCAGTCTCTCAGCATTTTCACAGCCATTTACCTTAAAGAGACAGTCAGCCATTTATTTTCTGCTGGATATGTTGTTCATTAACAAGTAGAAACTGATTTTCCAAAGTTAAAGCAATTCTACGAAAATGTTATTGACAAACACAGGTAATTAATTACTCCTGGGACACTCCTTGGTTTCCCTTAGTTATTTGCTTAAAATCACAATCACAACTGTGCCTTTATGGCTGTATATCAGAACACTGTGTTTAGCTGCAACTACTAATATTCGTCCATAACCCAGAAAACGTAATTATTTTATTTTATTTGAGTTGGCAATTTCATTTGAATTCATACAATGTGAGTAAAAAACATGTTTTTTTTAAAGAAATAAGAATGAAGGTGCCCCACTAAACCCAACCCTTACTGGGGCGAAAGCAGGTCGTACAAAAACGTATGAATGAGATCATACAAATTGAAACGAATTAGCCATCAAACCGCTAAAACATAAAATAGTTGCCATGAGACTGTGTTGGCTATTGCTGTATCGTTTGTGTATATCTAACAAAAGACAGTCAGCGAAACCCCAACCAACGTCATTGTCCAAGGACAGAGTACCAACCTACACACACACACACACACACACTGTCCTGCTGGTATAGAATTACTGCATGCTGAATCACTCACTACGCAACACACAGATCAATCCAATAAAAACACAGTGAGGCTTTTTGAAAAAAACAGTGATGCTAAAGATGTCTGTGTCTCCATCCTCCATGCCGAGCCAAAAGTCAAATGTAAAGCTGCAACTGGTAACTTTTCTTGAGTTACAAATGAACAAAAATCAGTTATTAAGCAAATACATGAGAGAGCAGTGTTCAAAATGACCTGCTTCTCAACAGTAAGCTTATAATAATAATGTTTTCAACAGAGGTGGTGGTAGAGAGGTGAAAATGACGGATTGCAGCTTTAATATTTAGAAAGCACTAAGCGAGTAAATAAGCTGTAACTAGATTAAGTGTATATGCATGTGAAGCATTTGTTGCTGTGCTGAGCAAGATGTTAAAACAGTGTGAGGGTTGGTGTCCAGTGAAACTTGTTTAAAAACAAACATTATTCTGCAATTCTGTTGATGCTATTGGTGCAGAAATTATACACTTTGCTACGAGTCCCCAAAAACATTAAATTTTAAAGGCTGCACTGTTTATTATGTGATGATTTTAATTTTTTACAGCTTTATAAATAATTGAAAACAAGACCATGTTTTTTCATATCCTTTGTGATTTTTCCAGATTTTATAAGCAAACTTAATTTACTAGCTCAGAGATTATTCTTTACACTTCGGCTCCATATGTCTGTCACAGTGGGTAGGAAGCGCAGCAGAGACAACATTTATATCATGAAATTGGCTTGACTTGGGCTAATTTTCATAGGAAAGTCAAAACCCTGTGCTATATAAGAGGAATTCTGGGTAATGTATTCCCTGTAGAGAAAGCAGATGGCTATAAATTAACATTATCTTTATTCTTTAACTAAGATCTAGCCATTGATAACAACAAATATATATTTATATTCTCTTTATCATTCACATTTCTCTCCATTCAGACTATGACTGGACAGTACAGCCAACAGACGGAAAGAATCTGATGCCAGAACTGAAATCATTATGGGCTATTTCTATCTTAGTCTAGTGTCTGCTCGATATGTTATTTTTATACAGTGTGAAGGAGGTTTTCTTCTGTATTAATCTGGAATTAAAAAGTAAGTCCTTGATTTGTAGCTATTAAATGCAATTTCGAAACAATTAAAAGGCGACTGTCCAAACAAAATTCATACATTCCCCCGTCTGATTGGCGAACGTTAACAGATGTCCATTGTGGCATCACAAACGGTCCTCAATACATACACACTTTATGATTTTTCAGCTCCATGACTGATTGAGGTTGGAACAAAACTCTGGCAGAACAATGGCCCTGAAGGACCGGAGTTGAATGGCCTTTCAACTATATCACATACAGTAGCATCAATGGGACAGGGATGCATACAGAAATTTACACACTATGATAAAATACTCATCTCAAAGTTTTGTCATCTGTAGTGGAGTCGTGTACCTGTTTGTGCATCTGTGTAGGTGTAACAGTGTTATGAACGCTATACACTATTTCTCTCTCCTTCCAGATGTCATTGAGGGACGTCAGTGGATCTCAGTGAAGGATCTGCATCTTTTCTACCATTCATGACTGACTATATTGGTTAATTAGGCCTGGAATTAATATTTTAAATATTTAATATTATTAAATATTAATATTTTTAAATGATAAAATGCAGGTTTTTTAACCTTTGTTTTGTTTAACAGGTTGCCAGTAATATTGATTAAAAACTTGGATTACAGAGGGATTTGTAGAGGAGTTAAATGGTTTTCCGGTAAGTTATGAGTAAGTAGCAAGTTATGCGTCCCAGTTCTGGTAAGAAGGACGCAGTATAAACTCAATTCAGGAAACTGGATCAACAAACAGAAAGCAAACAAAAGAACTGGTTCATTCAGAGCTAAGGCAGGTGAAACACCCTTTAGAGAAACATTATGAGCCATTCATACTGATGAGTGCCATGTCAGCTGCTGTCCTCTAACATCCTATTTCATCCTGCCCGTGCATCTGTCCTTATGGGTAGTTGTTGCATGTTTTAAATGTAATTTTTTAATGTAACAAATCTATAATCATTTAGAATCATAGATTATATAACTGTCATCTATATATATATATATATATATATATATATATATATATATATATATATATATATATATATATATATATATATATATATGATATATCATCAGATCTATCTTTCTGTCTGTCTGTCTATCATCTAAAGGATGTAAGTGTAAGGCCATTCTTATCTGGAGACATTACATTGTGTACTGTACTGGATCTCTCTGGAGAAGACAGTAAAACACAGACAGACTGACTGCGCATTAAACCACCACACCAAAACCAATCTATCATCCCGAGCGTCCAGAGCAGATGCACAGAGCTAGTTATGCCTTTTCATCCATACTGGTAACGATCCGGTTTGAGTCAGTGTGTGTGCATACTGTATATACTGTATTCACTGTATATACTGTATATACTGTATTCACTGTATATACTGTATTCACTGTACATACTGTATTCACTGTATATTCACTGTGCATACTGTATTCACTGTATATACTGTATTCACTGTATAGTATTCACTGTATATACTGTATTCACTGTACATACTGTATTCACTGTATATTCACTGTACATACTGTATTCACTGTATATTCACTGTATATACTGTATTCACTGTATATTCACTGTATATACTGTATTCACTGTATATTCACTGTACATACTGTATTCACTGTATATACTGTATTCACTGTATATACTGTATTCACTGTATATTCACTGTACATACTGTATTCACTGTATATACTGTATTCACTGTATATACTGTATTCACTGTATATTCACTGTATATACTGTATTCACTGTACATACTGTATTCACTGTATATTCACTGTACATACTGTATTCACTGTATATACTGTATTCACTGTATATACTGTATATACTGTATATACTGTATTCACTGTATATACTGTATATACTGTATTCACTGTATATACTGTATATACTGTATTCACTGTACATACTGTATATACTGTATATACTGTATTCAGTATTCACTATCTGTTTATACTATATGTATATACTGTATTCACTGTATATTCACTGTATATACTGTATTCACTGTACATACTGTATTCACTGTATATACTGTATATACTGTATATACTGTATTCACTATATATTCACTGTACATACTGTATTCACTGTACATACTGTATTCACTGTATATTCACTGTATATACTGTATTCACTATATATTCACTGTACATACTGTATTCACTGTACATACTGTATTCACTGTATATACTGTATTCACTGTATATTCACTGTACATACTGTATTCACGTCTTCATTTAGAGCCGTGCTCTGTTGTGTGTAGACATACACTTTCACCGCTGTGCCATTTTACAAGCAACAAACATTGAGAGCGTTTAATGCGGTAACGCTGTTCAGTTCAGTCTGGGGACATGCATACATTCACTAAAGACCAAATCTGCGACGAATGCTGAAAAGTATCAAATGTAAAGGAAAGGGTGAAACGTGTATCACGAATATTTCTAATGATAATAATATATAAAGCAGTGTTGCTTATGACAAGTTTCCGACTGGTCTCAGATGATGCGCATCACGGACCTCTCCGCCGTTTAACCGGACATCTACCGGGGACGCAAGCCAACCTCCTGGGCAGATCAGGTCACCAGCTGCAGTTGAACGCAATGCAATATATTGCACTGTCGATCAATCATATATTAGTCCGATCCTTCAATGCAGCAGACTGAATTATACAAACACATTTTCAACGAATTACATTATTGGTCATTTAGCTATTAATCCGACATTAAAATACAATGAATTCACATCTCCATGTCCGTGCGGTATAAGGGCGTTCCTGTTTTGGTCCCTTTAACGCCGGAAATCTTGCTTATTCGTGCTAGTGCGATTTCGTGCCACACATTTATTTTTAATATTGAAACGCAACATGCATTTGTTTCATATTAAACGCATTTCACGCAGGCGCTTTGCGCATCCGCAAACGGCGCGTCCCCGTGAGCCGCGTCCTCTCCGCTCAGCAGGGCAATAACCGGGGGGACCAAACACACACATGAGCACTAATGACACGTACGATGAAAACCGATAACCAATCAATCAATAAACCGATAAACCGGGAGCATGTGAATGTGAAGTGGAGGATAAAGGTGAGCTTACTTTCGCCAACCACCGCCTTTAATCCAACTGGTGCCATGATGCTCCTGAATGTCCTCCGGTGTGCTGTATCTTCTCTCTCCTCCTCTGGCTTCCTCTCTCCGGCTGTGAGATGCTGCGCAGCTCACTGCGCAGCCGCCTGCGGAGGCTCGTCACCGCGCAGCCGCCTGCGGAGGCTCGTCACCGCGCAGCCGCCCCTCCCTTATATGTTATTGCGTACTACCGACCGGGCACCGTTATATGCACCTTTATTTCTGGTTGGCCATTTTCTGACTGTTTTGTTGCTGGGACGGTCGACATAAAGTTTCTTTGGACGCAAATGAATGAAAGGTTTAATGATCATTTCATTTACGTTTGACTATATGCAACCTATAGACTTCTACCTATAGACTTTTATAAGCAATCTGTTATTGTTTGTTTGCAAGAAAGAAATAAAGAGCATGCGCAACGCTTGCTCACATTTCACTGTCGTCGTGCAAGTTTAGTGAAGTTTAGTCAGTTACCAATTTAGTCCTCTAGGCGGCGGTGCAGCTCTACTCACTATAATGAAACATGTTGTGGCACACATTTGTTTTGGTGTTTTTTTGGTGTTTTTGAAGGTTTTCCCAATTCATTTCAGAAATGTGTGCAAGCGTAGAAACGCAAAACATGATCGTCATGCTTCATGACAAAAGAAAAGTTTCTTTAGTTTTGTTTAGCGAGTAGAAACACAGGGGGCGTGTCTTCCGGTGTAAACCACGCCCATCACGTCACTGACCACACCCTTCGCGTCACAGACCACGCCCCCCGCGCGCGCCCGGTTTGACTGAAGAAGTTCAGGCGGTCCGTTCGTCACCCACAGCGCGGCGTCGCTCGCGTCACACGCGTCAAGGCGACGCGTTTCTCCAGCGATAAACGCGTTTCAATAGCTTTCGGATCTTGAAGAACTCGCACAGTGATTTTTAATCAAATCGCCATCATGGGCGATGTTATTTCGACCAACCTGGACGAGGGCAAGCGCGGCATGATCGCAGGTGAGACGCGTCGTGTTGCTTTAACGAGGAAAACCTGGACGTTCATAAATGAATATTTTAGGATGTTTGTTAGTTTAGTTGTAAGTTTCTTACAAAATCTGCTTTAATAGATTTGTAATTGACCTAGAGACGCGTTTTATATGGCTAATTGTTTTGGACGCGGCGACGCGACGCACCGCGTCCGTCACTTGCAGGTGTATGTGACGCGTTGAACGCGACCCTTGTGAAAGCCTCTAAACATAAGCGTCGCTTGATGTGACAATTGGGTCAACACATATTTAATATTTAATAAACAATAGAAAAATGAAAACAGTATGAGGAGGTGATAAATAATATAATGAATAATAAAAATAAAGTAATCAATACATCTTAATAGAGAGATGAGTTGAAATAACCTGCTTGTAATGTTTTCATGGAGAAGGAAACTTATTTAGGCAGCACTTTAATATTGAGTCTTCTGATTTTATTTAATTCATCTCCTGTCATACAGTCTCACTCTTCTTTAATCACTTTTGTCAACTCCACTGCTTCTCTTTATGTCTATTTCTGACATTTAATATTAGTTTCAGTATAATCGACTCATATTTTGCCCCCAAACCCTGTAGATATGATAGAGATAAGCCTTCAGCGACAGCCTTCCTTTAAAAAAATAACACGCTCTTTTGTTTGAACTTTTGGCTTCAGTGTGTGTAGTTCTTCTGGTAGTTTTGGAGAACTGGAGTTATTCTGTACCTGCAGGTTCGAGCACATAAAACAACCATTTATGTTCCTCTTCTGGGCATGATGGGGAAAAAATCGTATAGAAAATCTTTTTAAAAAGTGCTTTCTGTTGATAGTAAGAAGCGAGGAATCCAGCGATCATGTTAACCAAAAGTTTGCTTTTGTTTAATCAGCGTTTTAGAGTTTTCCTAGACATTCCCAGTTATTCTCTGCCAGCTGGCCGAGAGGTGGGAAATAAAGTGTTTCCAATCCATAATTTGTGACGTCAACGGTGGTCACAGTGTTTTGGAGTTGTGGCTTTTTTCTCCTCATGTCAGTCATAGAAATTAGCTGCAGATAAGAAAAGATCTGGCAAATATAGGTTCAAGTGTTCCTTTTGAGGACTCGAGTGTTTTGGAAGACCGTTGAAAGCCTGTTCAGTTTGAGATGTAATTTCAACAGTCACGTGCCAACACTGCGTTTTGGAAAACAAAAGTTTCACCAGCGTCCCAGAATTCCCAGCATCCCCCTCTCTCTCTCTCTCTCTTTCTCTCTCTCTCTGTCTCTCTTTCTCTGTCTCTCTTTCTCTGTCTCTCTCTCTTTCTCTCTCTATCTCTCTTTCTCTGTCTCTCTTTCTCTGTCTTTCTCTTCTCTCTCTCTCTCTTTCTCTGCTCTCTCTCTCTCTTTCTCTGTCTCTCTTTTCTCTCTCTCTCTGTCTTTCTCTCTCTCTGTCTCTCTTTCTTTCTCTCTCTCTCTTTCTCTCTCTCTCTCTCTCTCTCTCTCTCTCTTTCTCTCTCTTTCTCTGCTCTTTCTCTGCTCTTTCTCTGCTCTTTCTCTGCTCTGTCTCCTCTTTCTTTCTCTGCTCTTTCTCTGTCTCTCTCTCCCTCTTTTTCTGCTCTCTCTCTTTCTCTGACTCTTTCTCTCTCTCTCTCTCTCTCTCTTTGAACAAGTCAGGACTGGTGAACAAGTACAGGTTTCTTTGTGTCTGAGTGTGTTTGAAGTACCAGTCTTTCAGTGATGAGAGGCAGAAATGAGTCAGTTGATGAATGGCTGCTTCATGAGATAGTTATGTTGTTTGTGACCTCATTTGGCTTGATTTCTGAGTAATATTGTGATGGGCTGAATTCAGGTGGATCGTGGCGGGCCCCGAACTTGTGCTGAACTCAGGAAGCGCTGACCTCGTCTGGTTACTCACCCCTGACGGATGACCACTCTGGATTCCACCCCCACTCTGACATTAATTGTGTGAAAGTGTTTGGTCTTTATAAAGGGAGAGTCTGTAGGAGTGCTTTAGTCTTCCGAAGCCTGGAGCAGTTATGAAGATGGTTGTGGTAGATGGACGGGAGGTCAGAAGGTTGAAGGGAGTTTTGAGATTCCTCTCATGATCTTGTAGACCTCCCTTGTGAGCTATTTGACTGTTAGAACAGGATGTTAAAGCAGGTATGAACATGTCTTAGAGCAGAAGGCAGGATCTTCTCAAAGTGTCTTTCGTGTCGGTGTGTCATGCAGTACCTAATATCTGTCCCCATATTATCATCTCTTTCTCTTTTATGTCGACAGTAAAGAACATGTTGGAGGGACATTTGTTAGCATTTGAGCTTTATGTCCTCCGTGGTGCAAGCGATCAAAGGTTGTGGGTTCAAGTCCCACCTGAGCTGATACTTAAAATATTAGTTAATCTGCTTACTAGGATAAAATAAGTTCAGCTTAATGACTACTTACTAGCACATCTGGCTTCTGTCCTCTCCTTAAAACAGTCAGATATGATCAAACAGTCTCCAGTGCACCTGTCAAGTCTTTATAATTCTTAGTTTGACAGGTGCGTAGTGTCTTATTTTCATAGTGAAGCCCGTCTTAAGATGCGACTGGTGGATTTGGTTTCAAGATTTATCTAGAAAACTGTAGAAACTTTCAATGAATCAAGCCCCGCCATCCACCTTTTCATTCGTGAGTGGCAGAAACTGTTTCTCAAACTGAACATGGGAAACTGTACAAAGCAAACTGAGTCTACAAGTTCTTCTAGTTTAATACAATAGTAGGGTAGAGAATGGGCTGCCTGACAGACGCATTGACTGCTGCATTCATGCAAACACGACATGCTGTTCATGTGAAAACGTCCCGTATCAAGAAACGTCTAATCTGATGAAGGACTTAAAGAAATGGTTCAACCCAAAATTGAGCAATATGTGAGAAATGTAAAGCTCCAGAAAGCTCACGAAAGGACCACAGTTGTGTTACAAACGACTTTATTCTTTCAAGAACCAACAGTGTTTGATTTGACTGCCTTCTAACTTGTGCCCCAGGTGCCGGATTTGATTTAAGAGCTGTGTACTGATTTATGTGAAAGTTTTAATTTGAAAGTGATGTTGTAGCTCATGTAGTCAGTACAGGGTGAGGTAAACAATGACAGAATTTATATTTTGAACTGGCCCTTTAAGAAATAAGGAAAGCTGAATATTAGCATAAAACAGTACATGAAATGGATGTAAAATAAATGAAGGGCTGCTCTGTTTACAAAACACATGCTGGAATGCTCAGCTCTTTTTCCAGGGTGTGTTCTAATATATAAACCGGAACACTCGGAATGTGTCGTGTGTATTTAGACTTTGTTTACTTTAAATTCATGTGAGGTGATATCAGATGTATCCCTCTTCGTTTTCTGTTCCTGTCAGGTTGACCTTAATTTTTCTTCCTGCTCCAGTTGATATCCGGTACAGCTCGTGTGCCCCAAACACTCAACAGAAGACCCGATCACCGGCGCTGTAGACCAGAATATAATTCTGCTATTTATTCACACCTCAAACTGTAATCTTCTGGAGACGTACAGTTGCTTTGTGAAAGACACGCACGCTTGAAACTACTAGGGGAGTAATTCTTTGACTCGGGAATTGCTTATTGAAAAGGAAAAAAAAATGTTTGTTGTACAACCAGACCACACGACTCTTTGAATATGGCATACAAATGTGATAGACTTGATCAGTTTTTCCATGAGCATTTATTTTTCTCTCTCTAAATAAATTCTTAATAGCACCGTCTTCTTTTCATATGGCTGCCTGCTGAAAGCCTGCAGGCTTGATTTCTTTGGCCCGTAGACTTGTATTGAATAAGTGAATTGATCCATGTCTGGAGAGACCACCTGGAGGTGGGCTGTTTAGACTTGACCAGAAACCACCTTATAACCATTCAGAGACCCTTTCCCAGCTAACAATTTTAGGCTGTAAGAACGTTTCAACAAAAACGTTAAAAAAATGTTTTTTCGAAAATGCTTCTCTAAAACACACACACAGTTTATTGATGTGGGGTTGGCAGTAGACCCGCACCCTCTGTATTTCACGCTGTAGCTCTAGCCAGCTACAAATCTGGGATCAGCTTACAGTAAAGTGTATTGTTTGGTAGTGAGAGAGTGGGTTTAACTGTGTGCACGTGTGCTTTTCTGTACTGAAATCTTACCTGATTGCTATCGGTAACAATTCACAATCAAAAGACTAAAACTAACTAAACAGGTTTATAGCAGTAATCATATTTTGTGTTTATACTGCTGTTCCACCCTGATGCTGTAGACCAGCACATGCAGGCTGTGATTGGTTACACATGCTCTGTAGCTATATGATGATCATATTTTTTCTGTGGTGTGGTTCAGCGTAAAATGTAACATTTCCATGTTTCTGTTGCAACCCAGCCCGCACCCGAGCCGTGATGAAGGACTTTGGCGAGATTTACCAGCAGCAGTACGCGGTGGCTCTCTTCAACAGTGTGAGATTTGAGATCGAAGGAGGTGGGAACTCCCAGATGCAACTGCTACACAGAAAGGTACCATTTACATCTGTTCACACTTATTTCCATCAGTTACAGGACCTGAGGTCCAGAGGTTTAGAGGAACATTTGTCAACATTTCAGTCAGGTGTTTCAGTCAGGAAATGTGTTGCTTGTTGGATCTTCACCCCAACGTAAGATTGCTGTAGTCTAAAGATTATGAGGGTTTTTTGCTCCATCATGGCTTTTGCTTAACTTCCATCCTTTTGATTGTGATACCGTTTTGTTTTTCCCTTTTTATCCCACTGTTCCCTAATTTCCCTAATTTTAAAGGCTCTTTTTAGTCTTGCTTATCGCCATGGATTCAGCGAAGAGGAAGCGTAGCTGACTTCACCAAAGTTAAATAACTGTAACGGAGGCCTTACAGTAGAAAACAGCACACAAGGATCTCGGGCACCATTTAGAATTAAAGCGTGCTGGCTGGAGGCCCAGCTCTCTAGCTTATGTGGACTCACTAATATTCTCAGGACACTCTCCATCACCAATAACCCTTAATGATAAAACAGGGTATCCGAGGATTTCTTTTGAGCCATTCTGTTTGTTTCGTTTTAGAACTACAAAGTACGTGAGTCAAGGATTCAAGTCATGGGTTCCCTCAGGAATTAATTTTAAATACCTTTTTTGGTTTAAGATTACTTAAACAGATTTACCCATTTTGTTCTTTACTGTGGTTCTAGTAGCTTGTTAACAACTTTATTTTTTTAAAGCATGCAATTAAAATCTCACATTTGTGGTCTGACTGTATGTAATTTATGTTGCAGAACAAAACCAGCAGATCTCAAGTAATATTAACCACAGACTTTTATTCACAAATCTAAGGCTGTTATAAAAACCCATTGAAAAGTCCAGAGGCCTTGTGGTTGGGGTGCAAATTGATGGTACCTTAGAAGATGAAAAATTAGATAAAGTTAGATTAACCAAATGAGTTAATGAACACAGCAAGCAACCCAAAAACAAAGACCTTCTCTTGGCTTTAACATCAGACCCCTACGTTGTCAGTTGTGCATGAAGTTAATTGATCTTAACTCTAGAGTTTTAAACTTTTCCAAAAAATCGTGTGCTTGTTTTTATGTGTACTGTATGTCTGTTTGTTTGTATTTGATCTTTCACAGATTAACCGACTGTGCGATCAAAGCGTGTGTTCTCACCAACGTTAACTCTTTATCTAATAGAACAAAGCTGTGGACTTGATCGTAGACAACAGAGGCTGAACGTCTTTTATGTACCAATTGCTCCACCCTTTTTTAAAATACACAGTATCAACACTGATGGTGCTGATACAGTCTGTGTAATCAGGTTTCTCTAGACTTTTGGTAATGTTCCACGTTTTGTGTAGTCATGCTTTCCTCTCATTCATTCGTAATGTGTTTGTTCCTCCACAGGACCCTCTGAAGAACAAGTCCATTTTCTCCGGAGGCCTGTTTCACTATCTGGAAGAGAGCAAGAAATGGAGGAGTCGGTTCTTGTACGTGGGAGAATCCTACAACATCGGCCTGTTCGAGAGCAAAATGGTGAGTGTAAACCGCTGACACACAAACACGCCCGGCTCAGATAATGAAATGTAAACCAAAGAAAAGTGTATTTGAGGCCTGGAATCTTTAATCTTCAGTTTTTGGAACTAGCTTGTTTATTTATTTTCTTAAATCCAGAGTGTGTTGTTATTATTGGACTTGTGTATTTCCAAAGGTCCTTTAAGGAAAGCCTTCCCACTCTGCGGCCATATTTTCAACTCCTCAAGGCAGCTGTTTCAGTAATCCAAAACCAAGTCCTATCTAGACAGACAAATAGCTCTAAAATCGCTGTCTAAGTTCACAATAAAGCAGTATATTTCCCACACGCTGGTAATCCTGACATCAATTGTCATTGTTAGTGTTCAGCAATTAACGATTGGCTCTTTTTCTTAGAAGGCGGGGCCTCCTTTGCCAGAGCAGCCATATTGAGCTCTGCACTTTCCCCCATCCATAGTAACAGGACTGCAACATCTTTTAACTATTCATAATCTTTCTCTTCAGGCACATGATCGAGGCCTCCACAGCAAGGGCATCATCAGCTGTGCAGGCTACAGGGCCTTGACCTCTGTGGAGGAATACCTGGGGCTTCTCAACAACAGCCCGAGTGGTGAGAGATTCAGTAGATAATATTCAATAAACAGATGCAAAATGAAACAGATTGTAAATTCGGTTCAGCGGACATCTCACTGAATTGAGTCTGATCGGTTTCATTTGACCATTTGTGATGTGTTTCCTGTGTGTTTATTGTTGATTCAGATGCAAAGGCTAAAGCCGGCAGCGCGCCGTTTCTGAAGTGCCCTACACAGTATCCCCTCATCCTGTGGCACCCGTACGCCCGTCATCACTTCTTCTGTGTCATGACGGACAAAGAACAGCGGAAGTGGCACGCTGTCTTTCAGGATTGTGTGCGACACAGCAACAACGGTGAGTTGTTACACAAAGACAAAGTCGCACTGTTTCTAGATTTACGCCATGTGCGTTTTCCGCTAAGCATATGTGGTTTGAGATTAAAAATCCTGATCTGACTGTATTTGCTAGGGTTTCTGTACTCGCTACCTTTCTGTTCATTTCTTTCACACACTGTATGTCCTCAACTTTTTATTCAACATTACTGAGTTTCTACTAAATTATGCTCATAAATTACCTGCATGCTTTTTTAAATAAGTCGCCGTATTATATTATCAGCTCCACCCTCTTGTCTTATGTGTCATTGACATATTTCAAATCGCACAGCAGGGTGTGTGTGTGTGAGGAAAATGTGTTTGTGTCACAGAATGAATTGTTGAATGCCATTTAAATGACTTTAAGTTGTGAAAGGCTTTAAGTTGTGAAAACTGATGTTTAATGTCCCTATAAGTTATAAGCTAATGCACTTGTTAGTGATGTCATTTTCTAATCTTTATAAGTACTTAAGTATTTGTTAATGCTCATTAACGTCTTAGGAACGTCATGTTTTTCGAAAAGTAAATGCATATTCATTTAAAAAATGTTATGTATAAACAATTTGTCAGGCAAACTGGAACACTTTTGCATCAAGGAATGTGTGTAATTGTCATGCAGATAATTTCACAATAACGCAAATGACCTGACATGCGTTTTTTGTTGCTTTTTTGTGCAATTTTCTTTTGTCCCCATATGGAATAACCTGTTGAGAACGTCAAAGGAATGTTGTGTTTTCAACATTGCAGAAGTATGTAATAACAGAAGGAATTGTATTTATTGGCTGAAATTGGAATTTCACATGCTTGTTGATCAGCATATCTCGAATCAGACCATTGGTTGACCGTTAACAGAACATCCTGACTGCATGTCAACACCTTCCCATGATGCCCTGGGGCTGAACAGAGGCGGTCTCAACTGAGCTTGTCAAGACATGATGGAAAATTACTGGCTCTGTGGATCACAAATGATAATGATATAAACCCAAAACATTTGAGCTGTCGGGTCTGATTTCCCAAGCAAATATCAGTTTGGGTTCATCTGACTTCAACAGACATAAAAACAAGTACGTAGAGTAACCTGCAAATTTATGTTTCAAATAGAGGCGGTAGAGAGGCAAGGTGTTAAGGATTGCAGCTTTATGTATGTGCATTCCTCAACCAGTTTCTCGTATTGATCCAGAATTAACTTGTTACAAGACAGATGTTCCCTGCTCAATATCTATAGCAAACATCTCCAGCTCACCTCCAGGCCTTTAAAACCCTGGAGGAAAATACCGCGACTCATTAACAGGCCAAAACAAACAGGTAACGAGTTCTAGAAGTTACACACAGCACACCATTTGCCTTTGAGGCAACAGGGACGGGCTCTACAAAATCCATGAGATCACCTGAGGCTTGTGAGCTTGAACAGCACAGTGACTGGTGGTTGTTGCTCCACAAACGTGGGAGCAGAGATCTGAGTTTTGGCTGGAGGGTTTTCAGAAGGAGGAGAACATCAACCATATGCAAAGCTGGTGGTGTTACAGCAGGTGCTCGGAGTGCTCGCCTAAATTTCTGTGTTTCAGTTACGGCCGTTTATGAGCACACTGAGTTTAAAGTTGATTATGTTGCTATCCGGAAAGGCTATACCAATGAAAGACATGTTAAAAACATTGGTTATTCAGAGCAGATTTTGCGTTCTGAACATTTTTGTTCATCTGGCAATTGTTTTCTAGTCGTCTAGTAATTGTGTTGTACTGTGTTCTGACAGACTGTGGAGTTTAGTCATTTTGTTTTGTTGCAGTCTTGGCTGTCACGTTGGCAACCGGAAGAGCTGCCAGTCAATCATTTTACACCCATTATAACGTCATTGTACACAAACGAGTGGCAAAAAACAGGTTTAAAATTAGAATGAGTGTAGCCCAGGTGATCTGACAGTGCAATATATGGAACTGAAGTATCAAAACAGAAAGCTTTCAGTTCAATAGAAATACAATAAAAACCTTTTGTGCAAACAGGCGCCCCGTGACTGTCTGTACAGTCTGTACAAGTTTCTTATTGGAAATCTTGTCTGTCAACCTGCAGAGCAAAACACTTAAAACAAACTGTTGCTCTGAGAAGACGACACTCAAATCACTGTCATTGAAGACTTTGAAAGAGCATGTTACCCTTGATCGGCTTCTAGATACATTGCCTGTGTCCCTTCCATTACGTTTTTCAGATCTTTCATTTAAAGGGGCCGCGTGTTATCAGTTTTTTTTAATTGGCCTGTTTTATTTCCCTAGAGGTCCACCTAAGTAACTCAACGTACTAAAATAATTACTTTTTAGTTTTACATGCCTGGTTTCTAGCCTCCCTTTATTCTTCTTCTTCTCTGATTGGATGTACAGTTACGCTGACCTGGTTTGAAAATGTTAGCCCTACGATTAGATATTTATCTGAAACTTGCCTGTTTTGTCATGTTCCGGAGCATTCTGCTGGAATGGGAAACGCTGCAGTAAATAAAACGTTAACGCTAACTGAGGCGCTCTGGGAACCAGCCATCCCAAAAGTCTCGGCTAACCGCCGTGCAGCCCTGTGCCTGAGGTGGCCCACGCTAAACTCTACCATATGTACTATTTCCGTTCGAGACACTAGCGCTGAGTTTCTCAGGCCTGATGATTTTCCGCAGCTGATATCTGATCACATCTTTAAAAAAATGAGTCTGGCTTATTTGCTGGCACCGAGCGCACAGAAAGGCACAATTAAGTCCTTCCAGTGAAGTTGGACTGTGTTAGGAGAGATTTTTCTCTGTCTCTTGTTTGTGACTGTTGCAGGTGGGTATTATACACATACTGCTTGTGTTTAGGGATGTCAGGCTTGTTTTGGGTTATTGTGTTTTTTGGAGCATGGTACTCTGGGGACTTTCTCCCAGCAGACTGCTGACAAATGCATCTTGTGTTTCTCATGGGGCTTATGCCAAGTTATTTTCTGCTTGTGTCCATGCCATATGTGTGAGTCTCTCTCTCGTGGAAAATGGATGCTGAGTGGGTTTCCTGTTCTTGACAGACTTTTACACACCCCATGCCTCCATCTCTCACTGCTGACTTCCTGTCTTTGTGTGAGACACACATACATGAAAACACACACTCACTCACTCACCAGCTCCTGTCTTGTGAGTGTTTGTGCAGCTTGTCTGCGTTCACACCGTCTGCATGTTTGTCTTTCCATGTCTGTCTATGTGGCTTCATAAATCACACACACACACTTCCTGTTGGCAACAGGAAAGCTGTTCCAAACTGTTATCTGAGTCCCAAAACACACCGATAGCTCAAATCACCCCAAATTAAAAAAAGGAAAACTCTTTTTCCTCAAATTTTTCTCCGGTTTTGTGGTGTGGATTCAGATTCGGAAAGGCAGTAGACACAGAGTTTCCACAGATTCACACTGAGCTGATCTTTGTGGTGTGGGTCTTACTGGAGAACCGATCTCCTTTTCTTCATGCACAACTCCAATGTTATTCCGTTCTCTGCTGTGAAAAACAAGTCATGCCAGTTTTGCCATTATTGATTGAATCTGTTTACTTGCTTAATAAACTTTCTTGTTTGCATGGTTCATTAGTTCCTATAAACTAGTTTGCCTTCATTTGCTTTTCTTAAGTCTTTTCTTAAGTATTCACTTGCTCCAATTTAGGAATGCATATCATTTTCAGCTGCATCACCTGGGTTTGAAAATCATTTCAACACTAGTCAAATAGCTGTCTGTCACCATAAATGATCAACATTCACTCGGCTAGAAACAAAGCCCACCCAGATACCATTAAGGAACTGATCTTACCCAGCCAACAGCGAATGTACTCAGAATGTTGGCCAACGTTCTTTAAAAGATCTCTCAAAGTTATCAGAGCTCTAGCAGTAACAGTAGTAAAATGTTTTAATAATGTTATACATCATATGTATCAAAAATGTTATTGTTAAGTTGTTGGTGGAATATTTTAACAATGTTACAGATTAAAAAAAATTTGATTAACTTTCTTATAACCAAGCAATAACCTTAAAGCAGCATCAAAAATGTTTTGAACATTCCTAGAACTTTTAAAATAATATTTTTAACGTTTTTGGTAATTAATGGAAACATTATGGAAATGTTCTTCCAACCCAAAATTGTTAGCGGGGTAGCTGGATTTTCCAACAGTCAGCATTTTCCCTCATTTGTCTGTCTCAGATTAAGAACAGCTTAAGGCCCATGTAAACAGCTTTTGTTGGTGTGAGCTTCAGTGAAAATAAAAACAGGTGATCGTGACGGGTAATGTTTTGATCGGGTGAAACCCTACCAGGAAATTAAAATTGTCTTTGTTCTGAACTTCTCAGGACTGTCAGAAGAATGCAAGGTATTGACGCCAGCTTTCACGGATGCCCTTCGGCTGTACCGGCAGGCTAAGGGTCACTATGGAACCTGGGACATGATGTGTGGAAACCCAGAGCAGGTCAGTAAAGTCAGTTATGTTTGTTTGGCTGTCTGAGCCAAATCAAACATCATCCTACGGTTGAGTTGGATCAATTGCCATTCAAAACCGTCTGATGGCTGCTTTGCATATAAAATGCACCGTTCCTGTCATCTTGATGTTTCTGGCTGCTGCATACGTGCAGTGTCTGTGGGGACAGTACACCCACAAATGATTGCCTCTTTTTTTTGATGTCGGTTTGAAACAACGTAAGAGGGAGTAAACTGTTTAAGGATCATAATTCTTGGTGCTATTTAGCATGAGGAGGACAGGCAAAGACATTTGCTTTGGACTGATGGGACTGAAGGGCCCAGAGGAAAATTTTATTTTTCAGGGATTGCCCTTCTGTAGATCAGGAGTTTTGATGGATATCTCAGTTGTGCTTTAAGTATCAACTTTTTCTCAGATGTTTCTCCTAAAATTGCTTAGGAGAAATAAAAATAGAAACAGACTGTAGATAGATTGTTGCTCAAATAATCTGGATTTGGGTCAATTTGATGAGTAAAGTTTGAGTTCATTTTCAAATCTTCAATAATATTACCTTTACCTTGCAGACTTGGAAAACCTGAGCTCAGTTTGTGACATTGTTGAGATCTCTTCTGAAACTCTTCTTAGGAGAAACATCTGAGGGAAATTTTTCTTTCAATTTAATCTCTTTGCTGTCGAGGAGAAAAATTGAGATATTAAAGAGATCTCATCTGTGATTTTTCTTATCTGTGGGGGTTAATCGGAGATTCCCTGAAAGAGAGAGAGAGAGATGCTGACTTAACTGTTTATTCTCTCTCTCTTTATCATTGTTTACTTAAATCCTCACACCATTTGGCTTGAGTGTCCTCCATATGTCCTCAATACAGTTTGCCAAGTGTGTCTGACACTCTTAAAGGAGCCAGAAGTCTTTTTAATGATGTTATAAAGTTTATATGTTTATAAAGTTGTTTTTTTTTTTTTTTTTTTTAACTGTACCTTCTAAACTATTGTTTGTGCTGATGCCTACTGTACCTTTAAGACTTCTACAGTGTATGTACTCTAATATGTGTGTTCATATGTAAATGTGGATGGTCATAATTATGTGCTCAAGGTGATGATGTTATAAGCATTTATTCTGGTTTAATCATAGTGTGCATCCCGGTTTGAACGGGGCAGAGGGCTTTGCATTGTGCTGATGTCTTTTCTCTCTCCTCTCGTCCTCATATTCAAACACACTTTATACAATATTTTCTAGTGGACCTAAAGCCATTTCCAGGACCAGCTCTTTAAACCTCCATCTTGATAAATCAACGCTGCTCATGCATCTTTGGGAGGCTGATCTCTGTGTAGCACAAACCCTCAATAACGTCTGAACCGCAGAGTAGAAACGCAGCTGACAGTGTGTCATTAGCAGTGAGTTACGGTCGAGTCGACATAATGTGCTGAAAATAACCTTTCATTTCTAATAGCTTTAGGATGTCTGTCAGAGTCTTTTCTTCTCTCGTTCACACACGAATACACAGATTGTCCTAACATGCAAACAGGCAATCATTAAAATTTGTCTCTCTCTTTTATGCATTGGGGTATGTTGTCACCTTTTTCTCACGTGCAGTAATCAGATCACTGGGCTCACGTCTCTATGGTGATGACTTGGTTGTTGAAACAAAAGTATAAGTTCATTTTAAACTGGTTTTGAAGAGCATACCCACTCTCTCATAATTACTGTGTTGGGGGATAGGAAAAACATATTTTTTACGGACAGCATCCGAGCTTAAAGTTTTACAGCTTTGCATTTGATCCAGAATGTTTTTAAAAAGCATGCATGCACCGTCCTAAGAACTTTAAGACATTAATGTCTGAATTTTTTGGGTCAGAACACACCCTGGAAATGTATAAATGAGCTGCGTGTGTGTGCCACTGTTCATACACTCTTACAGGAAAAAGTAGCACAAGTTTCAAATAAAGAACTTATTGATTGTGTGTGTTTGTGTGTGAGCCATTATTTTTGGAGGGCTGCATCGTCTCGCAGCTTTTTATGTTGCAGTCTGGAAACAGTCGTGTGGCTTGTTTTTACTGCTGGGTGTTGGCTGTCTGTTTTTTATTTTTCTATGAGGGGTCTGTCTGCTGTAGCTGCCCACCTGGCCCCATGTTGCCATGGAAACCGGCCAAGTTGGAGGGGGTTTGGACGGTGCTGTACTATTTATTGTCTGATGAAATTGTCAGATAACCGAGGGAGCTCGTGAATTTAGGAGCAACTTGGGAAGTCAACAGCCATTCATCTAAAGCAAAAGGGTTTAATTACCTTCATCATAAAGCTGTTGATATAGATCAGTTCAGTCATATCTAAGACATTAAAGCTGCTATCCGCAATTTTGCTTCACATTCACCATCTCTGATACATAAAATTGCAGGTTACTTTACGTACATTTCTTTACATATGTTGAAGTCAAATGAAGCAGAAATTTCCCAGGAAATCGGACCCGGCAGCTCAAATTATAAAAGTTTTATAAACTTGACATTGTGACAGCACGGATCTGTCATGTACTTGCTCAGTAACTGATTTTTGTTCATTTTCATTCAAAAGTAGTTACGGATTGCAGCTTTAAATGCAATGATACTATTGGTTCAAGTGCATTTGACTTGAGTTGGCATAGATAATAGTTCATAATAAGCCCTGAGTATGTCAGAAATGACACATTTGCACCTGAGTGTCACAGTGTTTTGCGGTGTATAGTTTGATCAACCAAGTGAGGACCTGTGCACTCAAACTCTTCAGAACAACAAAGCTCATTTCTGCTCAAATTCTGTCACATGAACATTATGTAAATGGCTCTTTCAGTCTTTGTGTAACAACACTTCATTCGTATAAGACTTCACACTGTTTTCTGCGCATCTCTATGTCTAGATTCTTGCAAACCTGGTGATGGAGACATTACACCCTGAACTGAGGAACATGATCGTACCTCGACTGAAAGGAAAACTACAGCAGAGACAGAAGGACTGGATGCTGGTCTGTTCTCATATGCACATTTACATAAACAAGCTGTTAAAATAGATTCACTCCATGTGGCCAACATCTTTTGACTAAACAAACTGCTACTCAGCATTTTGTGTGCTATTTTATTAGAATTATTTCTAAATTTATTTTATTACACTTATTACTTCAAGTGACTTTATTTTTATGAATATACAACTTTACCCATCACACGAGAATGTTGTTTTTCTACAAAAGTATTTTTAAAAATCATAGTATTGACAATATTAAGCCAGAAATAAATGTTTCTTTAAAAACTGCAGTTTGTAAGCTGCTGTAGTGTGTGTAAATGTAGTGTGTGGTGCGTGTGTGTAAATGTAGTGTATGGTTTGTTTGCTCATCAGATCTCGGACGCAGTATACAGACAGGTGCTGTCTCAGACACGAGCTCAGCATGAAGCGCTGGTGCAAGCCTGCGAGGTGGAGCGCCCCCGTCTAGACTCAACTTTGCGCACAGACATGGACCAGATCATCACGTCCAAAGAGCACGTGTCCGGAAAGATCCGTGGTACGGTATATATATGTATACAATTAAAGGTATGGTAGCAAGCTGGCTTTTTTATGTTGCCCAACATCTCTGCTTCCCGTCAGAGCTCTCTCCAAAGTCACGCCTCTTCCAAAAGTGTGCAGAGGTATGCAAATACAGATTGACAGCCCAACATTTTATTGTCGTCCTTCAACAAACAATATATATAATGTATTTAGACATCTTTACTTAGTGATTGCTATCAGGATGTGAAGAGACTTTCAACAAGCATAACAACATGCTTCTGGAAAGAAATAGCCTGCCCTTCCTTTATAAAGAGCTTTATAAAGATATTCCCATTATTAAATATTTCAAACTTTTTAAATATTTCAGATTTAATTTAAATTTTTGTATTCTTTCACCATTAATGTGATTTAATATGGTGCACAGATTATGGTGTCATTTTCCTTAACTTATCCCCTTTTTTACTGAATAACTTTTTCAGTCTTTCCTATTCGTTTAGTTCATTTAAGTATCTCACTCCTCTTAGTTTCACTGTAACCTGAACCGAGCGGGTCACCAGTCCTGCCTTAATGTAGGTTTTGGCAAAAGCACTGTGTTTTCTTCTCTTTAAGCATTGGTGGCTGGGACTGTGTTCAGCTTAAATGACCAGTAGCAGATTCCACACATCATGGGCAATATAATCTTTTGACAGCACGGTCAGTTGTAAAATTGCCTGTAAAACATGATCAACAAATATAGTAGATATTTTAGATAGAGGTTTTACTTGATTTGTATCTTAAAAGAGACTCTCGGCCAGCTTTATTATTGACCTCTGCTATGTATTAGTCAGTTTATTTTTAACTCTATAAATTACTTTTGACTCCATCTGTGAGTATGTGGGTGGGGATGAAGATGTGTGTTATTCTTAGTGAATAATAGTGCTTTTGACACACAGAGTCACCTGTTTTTCAGACACCAGGCTTTATTGTGTTTCCTTTAGTCACTGTTATAATAGGTCTTAAATTGGTTATTCAGTTTTTGATGGTTGTGTCACTGCTAAGAAAAATTCTGAAGTGTTCTTTGTGTTGAGTGAACAATGAAACAGACATTAGCACATGCCTTTAAAGACATAGTGAGACATAGACATTGTGATCCCATGATCTTCTCGCCTGACGTTCTGCCTGATATGACCAGGATGTCCCTCAAAACCCTTGTGAATGGAAAGCAAATTAATTTCCGTTAGTACATGTGATCTTTACACGTGAGTTTAGATGTTAATGGGCCATGTTCCAAATGTTTCACATGTGAAAACATGGTCGTAGTTGTGATGTGCTGATGTTCCTCTGATATTCTTCTTTGGTCAGCTTTGGCTTTGCCCCGCGCTGAGCAGCTTCTCAGGAGCAACGTTCAACCCTACATCAACTCCATCCTGGAGGCCCTGATGGAGCCCACCAGCAGAGGTTTCTCTGAGGTGAGGGACGTCCTCTTCCGGGAGCTGGTGGAGGTCAGCAAGAACACACTGAATGACAGCAGCAAGGAGAAACTGGGAGAGGTGAGGAACAAGAGGGGAATGGGCAAAATCCTTGTCACAAATCCAATATTTAACATTTCTTTATCTATAAGCTTGAGCTTAAACATAACCTCTCGTTCCCAGCATATGGACAAAATTTCCATGCTGGCCTTCCACCCCGTGAAGATGCAGAACTGCTATGAGAAGATGGAGATGTTGAACCTGGAGGGACTCCAGCAAAGATTTGATGTTTCCAACCCATCTGTGTTCATCCAGAGAGCTCAGATCCTTATGAGACAGGTCTGTCTCCTCCCATGGTTACACACTGTCATGTTCAAATGGACTATCTCACAATGAGATGTTTCTTGATACATGACATCAGCACTAAATATTAATGTCTTATGATTCATTGTACAGACTGCATTCATTTCACAAGGGCCAATTATCCACATGGATTCAGAATCAAGCAGAATATTGCTTCAAGCATATTAAAAAGGAGTGGTGGATGTTGCCTGTGTTTGTACCGTGGTGTGCTGCAGCTTGCAGTTGTGGTTAATGAGTGCCACCATGTGGCAATGCTGTAGTATTGAAGGCATTTCATAACAGGCTGACAGCTGCTGATGTTCTTCTTCTGAATGTAGCAAATGGACAATGCAGTGCACACGTTTGAACAGCTGGTGCATCAGAGTCTGGAGGAACACAGCGGAGAAGATCTGTGCAAGACCATCCAGCGCTGTCAGGACCGAGTGCTTAAAGTGAGTGAGCCCATATAGGGTCTGATATACAGCCATCCATATATGAATATATGTTCTACATCTATTACTACATCTATTACACATATATATATGTGATGTACTGAAATAAATGGACTACTACTAATATTGAGTCTGTTCGTTCCCTGCAGAAATTTGACTATGACAGCAGTTCAGTGAGAAAGAAGTTCTTCAGAGAGGCACTGCTGCAGATTATCATACCGTACATGCTGAAACAACTCTCTCCTTCCTGTTCTCCGGTTAGTTAGTGTCTTTGTTTGGATTTCCTGTTCACATTCTTTTATGATTGACATTCCATATAGCTCCCAGGAGTCTGTTCACTTACTGTGTCCTGTTTCTATGTGCCATTAGCCCACCATCATGAAGACTTTTATAGAAATGTCTTTTTCTGTGACCTCTAGGATCTGCCCAGGTTTAAGGAGCTAATCTTTGAGGACTTCTCCAGATTTATTCTGGTAGAGAACATCTTTGAGGAAGTGGTCCTGCAGTCGGTCACCAAAGACATCATGACGGGTAAGTCAGTGTGTTCCACATTTGTTTGAAGATTTATGTTGTTAACAAATACACCAGCAATTTTTCAGGTGTTTATTTCCTCTCTACCTGACGTGTCAGCCTGTAAACCTTAAAATCGGCTTTTATAACGGAAACCTAAGCAACCTCTTTTGAGATGTTTGAAATGCCTGTTTGTGTGCTTGTACTTTTTCCAAGAACACTTTAAAATAAGCATTACTTTGTTTTATATGTTTATAATGAAGCATATTTGTAGGGTATTTGGTATGAAGTGTAGCTTAAATATACAAATTCTTTATACCAAGGTTTACAGATAAACAATATTACAGTGGCCCCGTAACGTTTATTTTCTGATTTATTTGTTCTTGTGGTTTCTAACTTCACCTTTTCTGTTCTGTTTGTCTGCAGCTGTAAAAGAGGCTGCAGTCCAGAGAAGACACAACCTGTACAGGGACAGCATGGTACTGACCAACAGTGACCCCAACCTGCATCTGCTGGGAGAGGACACCATCGACTGGGCTGGTCAGTTTGGAGGGGTTAAAGGCGAGAGACAGGGTGGTGAAATGGCAAACAGGAGACGCAAGCAGATAGTCTCCATGATCCATCTGGAAGGTATGCCTCCACTGCCCTATGAGTCTTGCCAGGAGGTACCAGGTGTGGACAATATCCCAGAGGAGAATGAGGGACAAGATTTTGTATCAGAGAAGACTCAAGAACCAGAGGAACATGTGGCCATCAAGACAGACCCAGGGTCTCCTGACAGCATAGATCAGATCCGTCATCTCATCAACCCTGTGCTAGAGGTCGTTGTCCCTGCTTCATCTGCGGAAGAACATGATATCTCACAGTTGACCAATGGGGTGTTGCCTCTGGAAGAAGGCGATGAGGTGAAGCACATCACCACGGTGATGGAAACGGTTCAGAGACAATCACAAATGAAGAGTTTGGTGGCGTGCGATGAAATGCGAAGGGCCGACATGGCCGGGAACGATCAGACGTCAGACACGGACCTCTCAGAGGACCAGCAAACTGTGTCCGCCATCGAGAACGCTATTCAACAGATCGTGATCGCCGTTCAGGATGATTCAGATGGAGAATTCGCCCAAACATCTGCAAACTCCAGCCCTAATCACCACGATGATAGCGGCTTTCAGTCTCCAGCCAATGAGAATTTAGAAGAAGGAGAGCCTCAGCCAATCACAGTGGATGCTGAGCAGGTAACGTTAACTCTGGTGGAAGGAGGGAAAATGCCTTATTGTTTAAGTTAGATGACAAAGCTCCTTATGCTGTGGTCAGAAGAAAGAAATCAAAAATGAAAACCACAAGAAGGTAGTTGCTCAATTCTTTTGATTTAAATGCAAACCAAACCACATAGAAACCTTTTTTATTTTATAAACTGACAGTGTTTTTGCTGAAACACTTTTGTTTTACTTTTGTCTCTCTGCAACACTTTTATGGTTAATATTTCAGCCATTACTCTATTTTATTTGAAATGAGTTATTTCTTACTCTTCCAGTTCGTTTAGTTCACTTATTTCGGGGATATCTGTCATTGAGCAATGTAATTGTATGTATATATATTGAATATTTCCATATATAGAACTGGTGAGTCCTACACCAATTGTTATGCGTGGCAGATGTTTTGCATTATCAGCTCTTATGGTTGTATTTTCTGTTCCTGTGCTCTTCTGACCGCTTCTGCACGACTGCGCAGATCCTCACTTGCGGTTGCAGGTGACAGCTACCACTTCCCTTCATATTATTCGTGTTTCTGTCATGAGGAGATACCAGATGATTGAAACGTTCATCCTGCTGTACTCAGACATGCAGTGAAGTGGCCTGGATCTCTGAGCTGCAGAAATATACAGTGATATTTTATAAGGGCAAACTAAAACATCACACCACAATCAAAGGGTGTTGTTTTGTAACTCTAACTGATAGATTTAGTAGATTTAAACACTACACGTGTATTAATGCAGCATAACTGAGCACTTACAAAGTAATTCTGCAATTGCATTTATTCTAATAAATTAAACTCAGCCTTTAATGCCTGTATCACTTTTCATGGTTTCAATCAATCCTACATGATCTTATTACTACAGAATGCATTAACAGTGAGTGCAAAACAAGCCCACTGTTACAAGTGGAACTAGTGTGTGTTGTTCAGCTGCAGGTAAGAGTTTTGGGCTTTCTGCATATTGAGGTCGGAGGATTAATGTTATTACAGTTTTCAGTTGGTTTAATTATACAATACTTGTATCACATGATCCTTACAAACAGTACAAACACTGACGAATTCTGACTATTGGTTTACATCACATAGGTCAGGTGTGCAAAGACGAGCTCTGGTATATAAGTGTGGGATTTTGCCAACGTTTTTGTTGCCATGTTTTAAACAGACGTTTCTGCTGATTTATCTAAATGTATTTTAGCTCCACAGACATGTTTCACTGGCTGTGTATTTTATTTATTTTAAGTGCCTTTATCGTGCTATTATTAAATTGTAAGGCAGCAGTGGATGAATAAATGACAAATTATTTTGAAATGGCATGTGTGTTGTGTACGTCCATTCAAGTTTGCGTCCAATCAGGCGGTGCAAATTTGCATATCAATGCTGAAACAAAATGCTTCAGACGAACTGTAATGGCATTTTAATAAATCTGCAGTAACACCGTAATCTCACCTAAAACATTGAGTAATTGCACAAACCACTGACACAAACAATGGCTGAGGAAAGAAATGTTATTAACAATGTTGAAATCAAAGTGGAGAGGATTGTAAGTGCAAAAAAATGCCTCAAAGTGTAAAATCTCACATTCTATCACATTCTGCTCTGTTACTCAGTTCTGTTTTAAGGTTTCTGTATTGCTGGTGAACATTAACCAAGGCCACATGATTTGTGTTTAGTTTTAAACCAGTGACTTTTCTTCCCCATTCAGCTGTAATTTCCAGCATAAAAAATTATTTTGACTCACAAATAAAGTTTACTACAGGCCGTCAAAAGGTTTAAAACTAATGCAAGTTCCCCACAATGACAGAAAACCACCAGATAAATGCACCAGCAAATTTAACTTTACTTTAGTGTAACAGAAATTAGCTTAGTAGTGCTAAATAAAACATTTAAACGGGTCACGTGATGAACATGATCATCATAGATTCGTGAAAGTGTTCGAAACGTAAAATAACGTTGTTTAATATTCTTAACGTTTGTAATAGTGCGTCTTGAATGAGGTTTAAAATCTAACCTCTAAATTCTTTGCAAACAGGAATGCAGTCCTTCCAAACATAGTCACAGCTACGATGCTGGTTATCACCAGCCCTAATTAAACTTCATTTCAACCATGAGCTTTAAAATAAAATCTTAAAAATGAATACAAGTCATCCCTTTTCCACCAACATGCCTGTGACACAACATATTGTTTAAAACAATCAATAATCTGATCATGGGCTTCACAAGCATGTCATCACAGGTATACAATTTAAAAATAGTCCCCCGTCGTTTTTGAACCATGAGCATTTAGGACTGTTGCACTTGTTTTTTCCATTCCATCATTTGTTTTTCCCAGACATGACTCAGGAGAGGAAAAGAAAGGAAGTATCCCAAGACAGAGCCCACGATGACCCCCAGGAAGATCCAGACGTTGTAGGACATCACACAGAGCATCAACATGTAGCCCAGCGTCACCTGCAGGATGTGTATGACAGTCTGAAGGCTGTGAAGAAGCCGTCTGGAGATAAAGAAAGCCAAACATGAACATTCCCAACTGTGAGGGCCTATGAGTCTGTTTTCTACTTTTGTTAGATACTTATATGGCACTTGTAAGTTTAATGGCCCATAATTTGTCCTCTGCGCTTAACCAGTCCAGTTATTGCACACACACTGCAAACCATGAACTTTATAAGAACGTTATTCAAACATTTTTTTAACGCTGTAACGTTTTTAAAACATTCCACTAACTACTTTAAAATAATGTGATTTTGATACATAACATTAAAAAAGTTCTACTAATGTTAAAGTAAGAACGTTTTTGATTTCTCAGAGAGAACTTTCAGAGAATTAGTTAGCAAACTAATGTCTATGAAGGTTTCCTGTTAGCTGAGAAGGTGCCCTTGCTCAAGGGCAGTTGTTTCCTGTCGGCACTGAGAATTGAACCAGCGACCTTCTGGTTACAAGTTCGACTCTAACCAGCAGGCCACAGTACAGTACTGTTCTCTGTTGCAAGAGTACTCATTTTTAAGCATGACTTGATAAACTAAATACATATCGGGCCACCGTATTTCCACTCGAATGCAACAGCACTTAACTCATTGTTTGTTTTTCTATCTGAGTGTTTAAACATTCTTGCAAAACACTCTCCCAGTTGTTCACAGAAGTCTCTTATGAGCTTTACCTCTTAGCCGTGGTTGTGAGGCCACCAGTGGCAGCAGAATTCTCAGCCGGAGCTAATGAGATCTCTGAGGGACTGCTGGCCAGATTAGAGCCTCCACCCTGACAATCCAGGACAGGAGAGAAGCAGGACTGGCCAGCTGTGAATTGTGTCTCTTTTCCCAGTGTGATCTTACACACTTTCAGAAGCTCGTACAGCACAGTGAGCAGTAGAACCACCAAAACTGACAATGCCATCCCTACAGAGAAATAGAGTGTGTGTTTTAAACACCCATTGATTTAACACAAGAAACTTTGTTAATAATTTACATAAAGCTTTGTTATGTAATGACATGGTTGTTCATTTCCATCAGCAATGTAATGTAATCCTACGTGAGGTCTGTAATAACAAGAGGTCTGCTGTGTAGTCACCTTCAACAGATGTGAAACCAGGAAGAAACAAACCTGCAGGTTCTGAGATTCCCACAGCAGGGCTGAATACAACCACTACAAACCCTGAAACTCTTGTCTGTGAAGGCAAGGCATTTGTGTTCCAAAGAGCCTCATTTTTAAAATGTTTCAGCCATATCCGAGTGTACTTTACCTTTAAGACCCTTTCATATAACTCACGACAGAGCTTCAGCACACCTCCAAACATCATGGAGCATGTTAAAGCACACTTTAAACACAGTTTAAGCATAACTTTCATCTGCTCCGCTGTGGCTCATTATACTGTGCACTTGTCGTACATAATTCATTAATGCTCTCAGGTAACCACTGCATGTACGCAAGCGCATACTGTATGCCATGATCATGTCAGGTCTTGTTTGTTATTCCCACGTACCTGCAGGTCCGTGCACGCTCCAGAAATCAAACAACAGAGTGACGCTGCTGGATCCTTCAAAGTGCATCTGTTCAGAACAGACAACAAGGGGTGCCAACAATTAGCACGCTGGGAATTAGCAACCCATTTCTGGTGATTCAACCGCATACACCTGCTAGATGAGATGTGATCTCACACCTGCGAAACATTTGTTAACAGGCATCAAGGTGTGTTGATAATGCCTAAATGACCTTGTCAAAGCAGTGCTGATATCATCTGTGTTGTGCTTGACTTTTGCCATCAAGTTTAAACTTGTTTAGGAACATTGTCTCTATACAGGCAAAGTGTAGGCAGTCATCATTTTTGACAGTCTTAGCTTTTTATAGGTAGTGCTGTCATAAAAGAGTGGGAGGAGAAGTTACAGGCTGCTTGTGACAATCACGGTATATGAAAGAACCTGGAGGACTGACACAATAAATCTGGAAAAAACAGGTCACGATAAATGTTTTACATGAGAAACGGACTGAGCAAAGTAGACACGGACAGCTCTGTTACTCTCCAGCTCAACTGCAATCCATGTTCTGCCATAATCAAGAATAAATCTGCAGGTCTCAAGATATTCTTGCATTTGCAACTGGCGACAAACGCCTCTTGATACCTTTGTGCCTCATCAAGAAATGTTCAGCATTATCTCAGAGCAGCTGTGTAACCAACTGAATGAATCTTTTATGTCCTGTGTGAAAGATTTGCATTGTGTTCTCTGGCTGATATCAGAAGAAACAGAACTGAACACAACAGACCGTGACAAATGTTAGTTTAAAGGTGAATATTAATGCAGAATGAAACGGCAACATTTTTTACCAACTTGACTTAGATAACAAAATGCATTTCATTTATGAAAATGTCACATACCTAATCAATATATAGAGGCGTTGGTCAACAATAACAAAAATGAAAAGCAAAATTAAATTCAAGGTCTAATTCATTACCTAAGCATCTATAATTAAAGTAAGTCTGTGCATTATTTTTAAGTTATTATTTTGCATTATTTTAAGCAGGGTAACAGAATAAATATAATAGATTATTGTCTGATGAATTACACGCATAATAGTTGACAGCGCAGGCATGTGCGTTACTTACATTCATGATGAACTCGCGCGCAGCCCACTAAACATTACAAAATGTCGCGTCCTCAAAAAGCACAAAAGAAATGTCCTTTAATGTATTAACACAATGTAATTACCAACTGCAGCTTCACACACAACTTCTCCGCATTGTATCTGCCATTAAAACCCAACAGCTGACGAGCCCGCAGCGCAAACAGCGGAGCGCCGTTACGTCACGAGCTTTATTTAGATGTGCCGCAGAGGATTCTGGGAGGTGGAGTCCTCTCGCTCTGTGCTGGTCCGCGATGCGGAAATTGTTTTGTTTTGGTTGTATGAAACCACAACATACATTTATTAAAGTAATACATAATGCGTTACGAGCATTGTTGTGGTGATCTGTTCCTGGTATCTATTAAAATATGCAGTTAAAACCAGACGCGTTGACCATGCAATTAAAAAAATAAAAAATAATAAAAAAAATAAAGGTTTTAGAGAAAAACTTGTCCACCCATACATATATACATGTCAAAATAGCAGATATTCTCTTCTTCACCTCATCTACCATTACTAATTTTAAACTGAATACAAAATATGATTAAAACAAGAAAGGGCTTTTGGGGAAAATGTTTTAATTTCTGAATGAACGGTGGATGTGATTTACCTTTATATATGTTTGTCATTTATTATAACGTTATTATAATGTTATTATAATTTTATGAACCAATCAAAACGCGGCAGTCTTTGTCAACGCCACCTTTGCTTTAATGATGACGTCGTAAAACCGCGCCCAAGTCAGCGCTGATCTGTCGGCTAAATTGAAAGAATGAGGCGCTAAATCCAGATGAGATGGAGATTATCTGGAGCTGGACGCAGTCGATTTGCCCAGAAATATGTGCAGAAATTTCAAGAGGGACTAAAGAGGTCAAACGTACCGCTGAGAAGTACATTTGTGGGGCGATGTGCTAGTTAGCCGGGTGGCTAGCCAGCTCGACACATAGCCAAACTGCATGAAGTCAGCTTTGCAAATAAGAAAATCGTGCGATCCTTTTATTCAAAGTACAGATGACATTGATTCGTCATTTATAAGAGGATTTGTAAATGGTACGAATGTTAAAACCGGGATGTTAAATCCACAAATGTCAACAAACTACACAGGACCAAAGTTAAAGGGGTAAACAAAACCCCTGACCAGCACCTTCCAGTCTAAAGCTGGATAAGCTGTTGTTTGTTTTTATGAGAGCTGCTCGTCAGTAATACTTTATTAAATGGGAAGAAACTGGAGCAGAAGAGGAGCACAGAGTTGTTTTGTCATGCTGTTGGCAGCTGTGATCTTTTCCTGCCTTTTGGTTGGAGTCTCTGGTCAAGATGGACCGACCATGACGGCGGAGGAGAAGTCCAGAATCAGGTTAAAGTTTGTTTAAAGTCCAGATTCATCTGAAGACATTCATAAATCCATATTCACAGAAAACAGGGCTGTATGTGTGATGTGTTTTCAGCATGGACAATCTATTATATAGTTATTTATATAAAAGATAATACCATATAAGTGAAAAAGTGGCCTTTTTTTGGCCAAGCACTGAAACCTGTAACGTCGAATGCACAAATCTTTATTTTATTTTTAATTTCCTGCAAACGTTATGTTATCCCGCTTGTTCTTGTGGCATTGACTAATTTAAATGTATTTTCTGTCCTCGTTTTCTCACTGTTATGTTGATGTCGGTATACTGCTGCCAGTGTATGTAGTTGTTGGTATTTATCTTTCATTTCAATCCATTCATACCAATTCAAAAGCTGTAGGATTTAACTAGATGATGTGACGTTTTGTAATGTTATTGTAGACATTACCCACATACTCTAATCTCATGCCATTTTGACTTTGTCCTACGGTAATTATTGTATTTTCTTCTTGTGTTTTAATCCATAATTGACTTCATTGTTTCATTAGTTTTGTACTGTGTAGGAGGAGTGCTTTAAAACCCCGTGATGTGACAAATGTGATTCAGGTGGAAGTTAAGGGTTGGGCTTCTGTTTTCAGTAACATCTTAATGATTCATTGTAAAGCTGATTCTTAGTAACAGAACCAAATGCTGTAGCTGATTCATTGTAATCGCTGTTTTAAACAGCTGAACATTTTCCACTATTGTTAGGGTGTCAGCATAAAATCAAAACCTTTGACTCTAGCAGGGTGTAGATGAAAAGGGTGACACGAGGTCTTGATCTGTGAAGCGGTATGTTGAGAATTAGTTTGACACGAGATCTTTGTGTCCACCTGCATTTCTGAATGTCAACAGCACATTACATACTACATCCTCATCAGTTAATCTAGCAGTCGAACTGAGCCTGACTTTTCCCAGGTATCAATTATAACTTTCCATGTTTGTTTCAGGGACCAGATTTTGGAAATGTTTGATCATGCCTATAACAGTTACATGGTGAGCAAATTCCCATAATTCACTGGCTGTGTTGAACGACAGCACATCAAATCTTGCTGTTTATAAAACTAATCTGTAACAGAATTATTGAGTAACTAAACTTTCATGAGTTTGACCTGTCGGTCATTCATGCGTCTTCTTTCAGAAATATGCCTATCCAGCTGATGAGTTGATGCCACTCAGCTGTCGGGGAAGGGTGAGAGGGCTGGAACCAAATCGAGGAGACATTGACGACTCTCTAGGGAAGTAAGTTACTGTGTCTCTGCTTACGGCTTTCAGTGTGTCCATTATCTCCTTCATTTCAAAGGTTGTTCTCTTGGTGTGTGTATATATACACATGTATGTATATATACGTGTGTGTTTGTGTATATATATATATATATATATGTCAAGAGATAAACCAGAAAATTGTATTCTATGGTTCACTAATGACAGCCTCTTTTTTTTAAAGGTTCTCTTTAACATTAATAGACAGTTTGGATACTCTCGTGGTGAGTTAAACTTGTGTGACTCTAGGCATTCTGGGTAGTATTTGATTCATCTGTAATTGTTTTAGATGTTTATGAACGGTTGTTTTATGTATTTCTGAACAGTTGCTGAATAAACTAGATGAGTTTGAGGAGGCTGTGAAGATGACGATCAGAGATGTCAGGCTGGACAATGACATTGTCGTCTCTGTTTTTGAAACCAACATCCGTGTGCTGGGGTATAGCTCATGTATTTACCTGACTTTAGATGCTGACTGTAGATGTTCATGTAGCTCAGTTGGTAAAGCATTGTGTTAGCAGCACAAAGGTTGTGGGTTTGATTCCCATGGGACACAAGTACTGATAAAAATGGATAACTTGAATGCACTGCAATTTGCTTTGGATAAGTGTCAGCTAAATGCGTACATGTAAATGATATCTGAATACATTTTTAATTGAGGTTATTTATATATAGCTCAAAAACTTAACTTTGTGAATTGGGTTAAAGTAAGGAGACAGGTTTGAAAACTGATCTGTTATGTACTTGCTTAATAACTGATTTTTGTTTTTTTTTTAACACAAAATAGTTACGAATTGTAGCTTTAATTATAAACATGCACGCATTCAGAGTATGATGAACCGTGATGGCCATAACAGCCAATAAACACACCCACCCTAGTCATAACAACAGAGATCTCAATTCCATCAAAATCAGTACATGAAATGACACACATCCTGTGTTACTCATTGTAACTCATAACATCATTTATTACACAAGTTCCGTCTGAGTAGTGCTTTTGACCCTGTTGTGAAGTTCCACGTTGATCAGAGCTCCTCCTGATTCTTCAGGGGTTTGCTGGGGGCTCACGTGATGGCTGATGTTCTGAAGCAGCGAGGAGAGAAGATGCAGTGGTACAGAGGTGAACTCCTGCACATGGCCAGAGATCTGGGCTATCGCCTCCTGCCTGCCTTTAACACCACCAGTGGCCTTCCTTACCCTCGGGTAACTCCAGTTTCCAGTACTGGGTGGATGGAATGTTTTTAGTTAGTGGTGATTTACTTAACAGTTATCATGTTTTCCTCATTAGGTAAACCTGCGGTATGGAGTTGTCAGCCCTCTTTCACGTACAGGCACAGAGTCAGACACCTGCACTGCCTGCGCGGGGACCATGATCCTGGAGTTTGCAGCTCTCAGCCGTTTATCTGGGGAGACGATATTTGAGGTAAATATCCAGCATGTTCTGATAACAACAGCAGATAAAGACTTAATGAAGTGTGATTTCATTAAGAAGTGGTTCCCTCACCCGCTGCAGGATCACGCTCGGAAAGCTCTGGACGTTCTCTGGGAGAAGAGGCAAAGAGGAAGTGACCTCGTCGGCACAGTCATCAACATCCACAATGGAGACTGGGTCCGCAGGGGTGAGACTTTGCATCTCCACTTCTTGTGTCACTTTGAGTGACACATCAAAATACGTAATACATACAATATGTTGGTTTCCTGTATTCACCTGTTTGAACAGAATGCTAGAACTGGCAAGGTCAAAGGGTGTGATTAATAGAGAATGCACATACTGATAAAACAAAAAGAAATGTACTGCACTGTAGCTCACTTTGAAAAAATACAAATGCCACTGTTTATTGCTAAGCATTGGTAAATTGAAATATAAATGGAAAATAAATAATTTATTGAAAAACATGCCTTATTATTTTTGACTAATTTGTTTTACTGTATTTAACTTGTTACATTACACATTAATCTGTTTGATTGAAATTATAATTCAGAGCAAATAAATCCATAGATATATTATATAAACAGAGATATTTTGCAGCCTTCGTGGAGATTATATTCACAGTGACTTCTGTTCTTCATTACAGACAGTGGTGTTGGTGCTGGTATTGACTCTTACTATGAATACTTGATGAAAGCTTATATTCTCCTTGGGGACAAAGTGTATCTGGAGAGATTTAACACAGTAAGGACGACTTTGTTAATGACTACAGAAATGAACTAGGCAGCATATTCTTCATGATTGGATATTACACACTAAATACACTGTCAGGTCATTCCAAACAAAAGAAACCTATTACTGGGTCAGATTTTTTATTTCATTATGCACTTGATTTTCATTGGCTGGTCAGCGTATGAGATTGTCGTGGAGCTTCATACAGCACGAGACTTCATCTAAAATCAGCTCAAAATTTCAAAGCTGATTTCCTCCTATCAGATGTCATCATAGCCTAAGGGTCAGAAAAAAAATCAGAGTTTGCATGAGGCTGCAAGACGTGTCGAAAATATCGAAATGTGCATATGTGCATATCGCAAGGGTTTGCAGTAATGAAATGATTTTAAAAAGTTACATATAGTTAAAGTTTTAGGTTCATGTGAGACTGGCACACAGATGTTAGTTAAAAATGCATTGAGAAAAAGATGCTATGTATTTTAATATATAATTTAAACTAATTTTAAGTATTATCATGTCACATTTTAAATATCACATAATTTCACAAGTTTTTGCTTTAATATCATGTAGCCTTAGTGTGCGTCATACAATACACAAAGTGCCATCTATTGGATTACACGATTGTGTAATGTAACCAGCCTTCAGTCTCACAAGACTTGTGTTTTCTCTCTCTTCGTCTGTCACATGACTTTGTTTTTGTCTGTTGTAACAGCACTACAGTGCCATCATGAAGTATATCAGCCAGCCTCCTCTGCTGCTCAGTGTACACATGCACAACCCCACAGTGCATGTGCGCAGCTGGATGGATTCACTGCTCGCCTTCTTCCCCGGACTGCAGGTGACCTCGATCTTCTCATCATATACAATAAAACAAAACAACAGGAAGTGAAATACATACTGGGCTGTTGACTGCTGAGTTTAGTAACGTGATGCAATCTTAAAATGGCTAAGAAAGATCATTTGAGTCTTGTGGTTTGTTTAAATCTGACATTAGCAAATCAAATTAGACATACAAATTGTCTACTCATTGAAAGAAAGACTCAATGATTTTCCCAGAGCTTCCAGCATCAGATATTTAGCTAGCTAGGTAGTTTGTTTTTTGGGTTAGCCTGTTTGCCACAGATATACAGCTCCATAGTTTATTTATTTGAGAGGCACAAACTATTTTTAACAGTGTACTGAACTGTACAAAATGCTGTTCCAATTACAAAAACACCTGAATCTGAAATTGAGTCTGAGAAGATTCACTTTGAACCAGGGTTGTCACAATATGAAATTAAACGACACAGTTATTATGGCCCAAAGAAACCATGTTAACGGTATTATCATGAGATATTAAAATTTAAATTAATAATGTCTAAGAGAGGGAGGCAGAAAGAGAGTTTGTAACTATTTGTAACCATTATCCACTATATTATCACGTGTAGAATTAACACAGTATCAATAATCATGGTTATTAATATCACAGTTATTGCTAATAAAGTAAGGACACCCCTACTTTGAACACTGCTTAGAGGTCTCAAACACAAGTGACTCTTTACAAACAAAATTAATTGAGATTCATGTTTGAACACATTCAGGTTCTGAGAGGAGATTTAAAACCTGCCATTGAGACTCATGAGATGCTGTACCAAGTGACCAAACAGCACAATTTCCTCCCTGAGGTAATTCATGGACATTCACACCTACTTTTACACCAGCCATCTACACCTGAAGCATTAACCAATGATTTCAAATGATCTGTTGTCCAACAGGCCTTTACCACCGAGTTCAAAGTTCACTGGGGGCAGCATCCTTTGAGACCAGAGTTTGCTGAAAGCACTTACTTCCTTTATAAAGTAAGTAAACATGACCTTTTAAAGACCACTGTTGACCTGCTGTTTTGTCTGTCCTCAGCTGTTTTTAAATAAAGTTTTTCCTTATTTGTAGGCCACAGGTGATCCGTACTACTTGAAAGTGGGCCAGTCTATCGTGGAGAAGTTGAACGCTCATGCGAGGGTCCCGTGCGGTTTCGCCGCCGTACAGGATGTGAGGACGGGGTCGCACGAGGACAGGTAAACGAGAGATCAGGTGATCAACATACAGCTGTCTGAGTTCCAATACTACTACAAGGACTCTGAAAAATGAAGGATTTGTCACATCAAAAACGTGTATCAGATCCCTGAAATAATTTAGTTTGTGTTTGATTTTTCTCAAGGATGGATTCCTTCTTCCTGGCTGAGATGTTTAAGTACCTCTATCTTCTCTTCTCAGAGAAGAGTCAGCTGCCTATAGATATTGATGATTATATTTTTACTACTGAGGCTCATTTGCTGCCCGTGTCTCTGTCCACGACCCAGCCCACCTGCCATAGCAACAACACGGTAAGAGTGTGCTGTCTGTGGTGTCTATGATTAACTATTGGTCAAACGGTTTAAAAAAATACAGAAAGATATCTAGGGACTGGAATATTATAAATCATTTTATTTTGACTTTGATTTTTTGATTTTTATTTTGATTTTTGGGCCAGTAAGTAGCCACCTAGCAACACCTTAGCAACCATCAAGACTACACTAGCAACTGCATAGCAAAGCCATAGCAACACCTGGGCACACTACTGTCATGGTGCCAAGTCATGCACGGGCAAACACCACTTACATTTTCATTGAAACAAATTTCCTTTTGTGAAAAAAAAAAAAAAAGAAAAATCTAAATTTTCAAAACATGAAAACATACTTCTGTTGGACGTTTGATATACTGCTTTTGGATCCATTATAATTCTCTGTAGGAACAGTTTATAGCCATCTTGGATGATCTTGGAGTAATTATTTGCTTTCTAAGTCTTACATTTCCACTGTGTGCTTATCTCTGTTTTAGCAACCTCAAGTGTCCCATGACAACGATTTATTTTTATACTCGTGCCCCAGCGCTCAGACTCTTTTCCCCAACAACCCCACATTTGCCAAGACTATCAGAGACGGCTACAAATACCTCACAGGTGTGGGCAGAGCCCAGCCAAGCCCACCTGTCAGGTGAGTAATATTAGTAATAGCAATATATATTCATATATGAAATATGTCTCCTTCCCTACAAACCACATGTTCAATCCAAGATGGTGTGAGAGGACAGCATGTACAGAACCAGAGTCTTTAAAGGCAGGGTAGGCAATTATATTTCCAGAAACATTTTTATGACGCTTGTTAAAAGTCAGGACCATAAAATGTTTGTCCAATCATTGCATTCGGTCTGAATCCGGATTGGATGTCCTACTTGCCTGTCAAACTACATATGCATCCATGTGTTGGAGGAGGCATGGCTTTGGACCATGAACTGAAAAGGGGGTGGGATCTTATGCTTTCAAAGCCAGCCTGTTATTGCTAGCCTCACTGAAATTGCCTACCCTGCCTTTAAATGAGTCTTAGTTAAAAAAAACTCTCAGGAATGTACTGAGAACATTGACTGCAGCAGTGTTGTCTTCCACACAGAGGGATTGAACTGCCTCTTCATGACACAGGCCTGGAGCCAGTGGAGTTTCTGAAGAGCCTTGGCATCTCTTTCACCTCTCTCACTGAGCTGGGCTCCTCCATCCGAGGTTCTGCAGCTCAGGTAAACATGCACGAATGATTTTAATGATTAAGTTTATTTAACAAAGTTTGGGAGGAGCACGGTCTTGTAATCACCAATATATAGCCGTCCATCACCTCTGTCCCATGTCTTGCAGCACCCCTTCTCCACCCCATCGCCTCACTCTTAGCTGGTATCTACCTCAGTCAAGGATGGGGGAGTGCTCTGGGTTCGGGTCAAATTCTGAGCTTGGAGCCCTGTAATTTGCAGTTACTTGTTAGGACAGACTTTCACGAGTTTGCACTTTCTCATTTCTTCTGTACATCTGTTCATCTGTCTGTCCGTCCGTCCGTCCACAGGACTCTCAGAAAGGTATGTTCAAGCTAAAGCTGGTTGCAGAGGTGAGCCAAACCCCAGAGCAAGAAGAAGTGGTGCCAGTGATTGTCCAGCTCATTTCCCCCCCGTTTCTGGGTAGAACGGTCCTTACAGCTGGACCAGCAAAGTTTGGAATGGATCTTACCAAACAAGAGCACGGGGTAAGCCATGTTACGGAAGAAATGCATTCAGTTCCCGCTTGACGTGGGTCTACACAGGATATTTAATTCAATTTAAGTTTATTTACATGACAGTCTTGCGTTGTTACAAAGCAGCTGTACAGAAACAAGTGTGTGGGTGCTTCCAATACGGTCCATAAAGCCAATATATATGTTTGTATATGCGTGTGTGTGTGTGTGTTGCTGTCAATCCCACAATCCCCCATGAACGAATGAATCAGCTCTGCTCACTCCAAGCCAATGGAAATGCACCAAAACACAATTAATCTGCATAAAATCAGAATTTCTTGCTCACTCTCTCACAGGTGAAAGGCAGTGTTATGAGAAGTGTTCCATACACAGCGTGTGGGCCCGTTGAGAACTCTGTGGAGCTGCGGGGACACATAGCACTGGCATTGAGGGGAGACTGCATGTTTGCTGCCAAAGCCCGACGGCTGCAGGAAGCAGGAGCCATCGGCATCATCTTCATCGGTGAGCTGAACTCTGATGGACATTAACCATCTCTTTAGATCTTAACTCGATTATCATCATTAACTTTCTGATGTCCTTCAAACCCTTACAACTTTCATTCTTTAGTAGAACAGCATATTTTTTCAGGATGTCCAAGCTGTTTTTTTCTGTACAGTGTGTGTTGTGTTCATACTACACCCGTGAGAAACAATAGCATTGGGGCATCAGTGATGTCACTCAACCAAAATCTCAACCTGGCGCTTCTGCCGGGTGGTCACCGTGTGCTTCTGAATGTTCCCACAGATCACAGAGAGGGCACCAGCAGTGCTGAGACTCCACTCTTCCAGATGGTTGGAGATGGAGACTCTACGGATGACATCACAGTTCCACTGGTGTTCCTTTTCAGTAAAGATGGAGCTACACTCACTGCTGCTCTGCAGGAACATCACAATGTAGATGTTCTCCTGCTGCCCAAAGAGAAACAGCTGGGAAAAGGTAACAAAGATCTCATTGCAGATACTTCACAGTCATTAGAGTCTTTTATTAGCATCAGACACACAACTGTTTCATCCCCATATTTAAAACACCAAACCACAATTTATGACTTGCAGTGGGTAGTCGGCAGCAGATGACTTAAGGGGGAGGAGACTCTCATTCTAATGGAAATTGAATGAAAGATTGTATGTGGTAGAAGCAGCTGATGTTATTAATATTTGACCCTGTTTTCTCTGTTTAAAAAAAAAAATGTTAATTACTTTAATTATTCATTTGGTTTTCCCAGCTTGTTTTTTGAGTACACCGCAACATTTTTGGCCTCAAAGCTAACAAAATCATATGCATTCGTAATGTGGTGAAATAAATGTTTTTGTGTGTTGGTTAGAAAAACCCGAGAAGTTAAACATTAAGTTTCGTCTGAGTAAGGAGGGAGAGTCTGCTGATAGGGGGGTCGACAGCACGACATTCCAGCTGGTGCTGGAGCAAAATGAGGTGACTACAGAGACAGAGACTGCTGTTGAAGAGAGAGAGACAGCTTCCTCGACAGGGACCTGCTCCTCTCCACAGAAAGAGCCTGAAAGAAGCCCCTGACAATGGGATCAGACTGTGACCACCGTCTGCTTTACAAAACACAGGGCTGTTCCTCCCTGTCACTGACCTCAGATCAGAACATGCAGGCATATTGTGCTTAGGAGAAAATCTGTTTCTGCTAAGCCTTGACTGTACCATCTGAGCTCCTTACAGGGGAGGTCAGAGGTCAGTCAAACTCTTTCGTTCCCTCTGAAAATTTAAAGATGGTTTACCTTGTGTGGTTTCTAGGTTGGGAGGGTTAGACATGCAAAATTCTTGTCTGTCTGATACTGTTCTAGTTTCAGTGGGGTGTACAAGAGGCACGCTCTTGAAACAGTGTTCTCTCACATTAGTTTATCACAGTTTATATCAATGTTTTGTCTTATTTTCAGATTACAGGGTCATGCTGTGTTTATTGCTTAATTTCTAAGTGTCTTGAAGTCTTTAATGCATCCTTAAAGAGACAGAAAAAGTCTGACATGATTTACTCACTCTCATATTGTTCCAAACCTGTATGGCTTTCCTTCTCTCTTGTTGACTATTTAAGCCCTTTTCTCTTTTTAATTAAAGTAAATGTGGACTGTGGCTTTAAAACCGTGAAATAACAGTAAAAAAGCACAGGTTAGGATCAGTTTAATGGCGAGTAAACTTTGACAGAATTTTTAATTCTAGGGAAAGAATTCACACATAGGGATCCTGTGACCCCGCTCCCATCATCTCCCCCCTGCCTCAAAATAATGTTACAGTCTGTGAATCTCAGATGATGGGACATTTAATGGGAGAATGAACCTATATAAAGTATATAGACAGAAATATCAGGGACATGAAAGATGTGTGACTTGAACATGCGTGTGAATGTAGGAGGCATGTGAGCTGGCCTTTGTGATTGTTCCGGACTATGTGCATTTTATCACGTGCCAATACTAAATCCATGTGTTTGTGTGCAAGATGCCAGCTGATGTATTTACAGGCCCCTTTACATGCAGTGATTGGTCAGATAAGAGTCATCTACCCTGAACACATTTTTGTGCAATAATACATATTTAATGTATACAGTGTCATAGCAGGGTGAATATAATCATTTAGGCCTCATTTATTTAGATTTGTCTCTAAGTTTACAATTCAGACATGCCTGAACACATTATTTTTTGGGAACTACTGCTTCCATTCGATTCATTACTGTCTGTATGTTGTTTTTCTGGCTTGTGGAAAATCACCTGATTGATTCATTGTAAATGCATTGCTAGCATCTTTATGTTCGCCATTTTATTTACTGTTATTTACTATTCCAATGCAGTTTTGTCTCACACACAGCTACACTATAAATCAGACTGAATCTGATATGAGGAATGTGTGTTTTACATGTGACTGTGTGTACAATGGTTATATCAGGCCAAAACCTTTTCATTTCAAGTCTTTGTACGAGGTGTCAAATGTAACTGTTATTTATCCCTGGTGTAAAAACAGCTAAAACCAGCCTAAGCCTGGTTAGCAGGTTTTGCTGGTCTCCCAGCCTGGTTTTAGCTGGTTTAGTAGGCTGGTTTAAGAGGGGGTTTGGCCATTTTTTAGCAGGTGAAGCTGGTCAGGTAGAGGACCACTTAAACTACTCAGTCAAATATGGATGTCAACCTGTTATACCTCTTGATTCACAAAGGGCTCATGATGATTCACTTCCAAGGTGGCTACACAGTACAGAGCAGACGGCATTATATTTATTCTTAAGATATTTTCTTTACATAACTTAAGATGATGAGGTCAGCAGAGGATTTATCCAGGACCAAAGTGATGAAATGTTGCTGAGACTGTATGAGATTTTAACAGAAGCTGTTGCTGTAAATGATGAATTTGAATGAAGATGAATGATCGGGCCATTAAAATCAAGAAATCAAGACCATGTTTTGACCCTGTTCATTTTTAAATTACAGTTATTATTTTATTAATGATCAAGTTCGTTGTTCATAATTCAAATCAAGGTAAAATGTCCATGTTTGTTTTGCGAAAATGCGCAGTAGTAACCATGGTTATGCTACATTTTAGGAATTATGACGAAATGATGACGTCATTCGCCGATTGTCGCGAGTAGTTTCTACGTTTGAATATTAATTTGAGTTGTTTTTTGTTTGTTGCTTCAGTTTTACTGTTTTAAAATGAATCTGTTTACACGGTCTCTCTGATCTTGGGTCCAGACGAGTCCAGCAGGTGAAGTACGTGGTTAAATATGGTTTTAAATCAGAATTTAAAAGTCATTTTCCACACACGCTTCCACTGTAACATTTGGATATTTATGTTATTAATAAAATTGTGAAATGTCTTTTAATGGAAATCATACACAGTAACCTTTGTGGAGGTCGACAAGGGTGCTGAACGTTTGTAATTAACCCAAGATCTGGGTTAATTATCACATGAAGATCTTGCAACTCAGGTTAACTTTGGTTCTGTAGTTAAATACTACAAGAACAACTGTGTTATCAGTTACTATCAGGAAATGAAGTATTATTTATTATTATAATGTAATAATATAATTATTATTAATGTACTTCCTGTGTGACTCTAATCTGCATTTTTTTGGCTTTGATTCTGTCCAGAAGCTCAGTTTCTTGACTGAGTTTATAGGTTTTTAATCAACAGTATTTAGCAGATGCTTTCATCCAACAGCCCCTAATGTAAATATTACAACAGAAAGAATTTTTTTGTGATACATCAGAGTTTTGTGTTTAGTGTAATACATGGGTGTGAATGTAATACATGGGTGTGAATGTAAGTATGGGATGACCTGAGTTTCAAACCTGTTTGCTTAGTGACATTAGTTGTGTTAATGTGTTGGAGAAGAGGATGTTACTGCTCATATTTTAAACTCTTGGAAAGCACAGGTTTGGGTGTGAATAGGTGTCAACTAAACTAAAGCCTAAATGTTGCAATATAAAAATAGTAATAATGCAATTGAGTATTATTATTACTATCTTTTGTAAATTATTATTAATAATAACAATAAGTATTATTAATAACAATAAGCATTATTGTTGTTAATAATAGTATGTATTATTATTATTATGCTTTTCTTTCAAGGGGGACTTGAAACGTCTCTGGCAACGTCAGACTCATGGGAGAACAAAATGGAATATAATATGTATTTTATAACATTTACGTTTCACATTTTTGTTATGGTCCTGGACATTTAATGGGTTGTGATTAAGTAGTTAAGTAATCGTGCTTTTCACAACAGCAGCATCTATAGATTAACAGTTAAAGCAAGTTTTAGTTCTGTTACTATCAACATGTTGTGGATTATATATCTAACAGATGGATTCACATTGAGTTAAAAATGCCATTTAGCCGTGACTATATTCAAAATATAACATAACCACCTTAGTGTTTAAACAAACCACAGGCAACATGTTGTGGCTGGAAGGTTATTCGTCAGTGTGCTCATTCCAGCAAACAAACAAAGAACTGTAACAAACGGGTATGCCAAAGGGTGTAACAAACACAGTTTGCCAAAATGTCCATTTAAATCAACATTAAAATGAAAAGGGAACTTGCCAGTTATTGAATTTAGCCATGTGAATTCTGCATGTAGAGCTTTACTATCTGAAACGTATTTAAGACTAATAAATGACGACGAAACAGACAAATGAAAAAGTCAAAGGAAACTTGTATGTATAGTTGGTGATTTGAACATGATTTTAGTACCTTCAGACTCAGTTTGTACTTTATTTGAAGTTTGTTAATCATACAGATTACAATAAAAATATTATTGTATTTTATGTATTATTATATTATATTTTGATAAAGTGTGTGTTTAACACAGCTACACTAGTACAGTTTGAACATTTAAAACGCGTCTCTCTTACATTGTGCAGTGACTATGTCTTTGCAGTTTAACAGGTTTGTTACATTTACCGTTTAGCAATTATACAATCATACAGGTTTCTTCCTGTTAAGGGGTTGATCCACATACACCCAAATTTTGCAGTAGGAAAACGGCCATACGCGAAACTGGTGATCAACAGACACGTCCGGACACCTAAGGTAAGCATTGCTGTCTTATAATTCATGCTCATATTTTGTAATATTACATCATATTTCATTAATTCATTAATATCATCAGTTAATATTACATGTAATATTTCAATTATATTATTGCAAAATATAACATTATTATTATTTATATACTTTCCCTTAAATCAGGCAAATCCTTCATTACAATGTTTACGCTGCTTCTGTTCTCAGGTTAGTCCAAAGTTCTGCATGTTGTCAGTTTTAAAGTTAATACCATAAATCTGCTTTATATGATTATATGTCAATATATGGAATATATTAAAACACATATAGGTTAAAGCTGACCCATTGTGTGTTAATAAACTAAACTTGTGCTCTACCAGGTTTTATGACCCTCACCTTATGTGCCTCACGTTGGTACCACTTTATAAACGAATCCAAGACATGGACAGAAGCTCAGAGTTACTGTAGAGAGAAATACACTGATCTGGCCACCATTGAAAATGAACAAGAGACGATCCAGTTACTCAACACAGTGAATGATGATTACTCCACTGATCTGGCCTGGATTGGACTCTATGATGATCTAAACAGCTGGAAATGGACTCTGGAGGACAGTAATTTCTTTAAAGAGGGAGAGAAACAGTTCAGAAACTGGTACAAACTAGAGCAAATGAATAATGAAGGACAGAGTCTGTGTGCGTATATTTACAAAGGAGCATGGTATAAAACAGGCTGCTACAACAGAATTACTTTTATCTGCTATGATGGTGAGAAGTTCCATTCCTAATACACATAGAAACTATGACAAAACCAATATTTTTTTGTTTCTGCTTAAAGCCTGATGTTGAATATGAATATCTTCCAGGAAGAGTGAATGCCAGCGCTAGTTATGTTTGGGTTAATCAATACAAAAACTGGACTGAAGCTCAGAGTTACTGCAGAAAACATCACACAGACCTTCTCAGTATCAGGAATGAGGATGAAAACATAAAGATCCTATATTTACTCCGCAATTACTTTTATTTTGATATCTGGATTGGTCTGTACAGAACTAGATCTTGGTCAGATCAGAGTAACTCTACATTCATTAACTGGAGGACAGGAGAACCAGGTAATGCTGGAAACTGCACCGCAGTGTCATTCAGTGACTCTGAGTTGGGAAAATGGACAGATGAAAACTGTGATGATGAGTTTCCATTCCATTGCTACAGAGGTTAGTGTGTATAGAAGATTTGTCTAAGAATGTTTGATGTTTGATATTAAAAATAGCTTACTTTCTTCCCCTGATAGCACTAGCATCATCTCGCCAGTATCACTTTATAAATGAGTCTAAGAGCTGGTCTGAAGCTCAGAGATACTGCAGACAGAATTACACAGATCTGGCCACCATTGATAACATGCAGGAAATGAACAGTGTGATTAACACAGTTAATGGGAGTTATAATGGCTCAGCCTGGATTGGACTGTATGATGATCTCAACAGCTGGAGATGGTCACTGGAAGACAAAGATTTCTATCAGACAGGAGAGAGAGAATTCAGAAACTGGTTTCATCAACCAGACAACTACGGAGGGAATGAACTGTGTGTTTATATGGAATATAATGGCAAATGGTTTGATTCACCATGTGAAAACACCATGTCATTTGTTTGCTATGATGGTAAAAACATTTCACTTGTTGGGATACATGCTTTTACTTTTCCAGTCATGGTTACTGACCATATACTTCAAATCTCAGGTAGAGAGAATGCCACGCAGATGCACATCAAAATCATTAAGAGAGCCACCTGGACCGAGGCTCGGAAATACTGCAGAGAACGTTACACAGATCTTGCAAATGTGAGAAACCTGACTGAGAATCAGAAGATCCTGAACAGCACATATGGTCATGTCTGGATCGGTCTACACAGAAACAGAATCTGGTCAGATCATCGCATTTCTGATTATCAAAACTGGAGACCAGCTTTTAATATCAAATATGTGGCACGTGAGTCTGGTATGAAGAACAGTTTTCAGCACTGTACTGCTGTTACTTTAAGCCATTTGGGCCAGTGGACAGAAGAGAAGTGTTTATCCCTTAAACCCTTCTTCTGCTACAGCCGTAAGTTCCTATTTAAATGTGAGTCTAAAAATATATTCTGTGGCAGAATGTTTTGAAGAATCTTCACATACGTTTTTGTATACAACAATTTATGGTGATCCAAAACACCTTAAATGTAGCCCATACAACCATTATATTCCAAGTCTGTAGCTTACAGTCCTATAGATTTAATGTATATAGGAAGTATACCTTAATGTTGCACCATGCTCTACTACCTCTCCAGCCTTCCTCTTAGGCATGCATCTGCCACCAGATGCATTGTGGGATTTCTTAATGTTCATTACAACACTTACAAACATACTGTCTTTAATGTCACTTATGCCCAAATTGCACCAGGTTTTTCTGGAATAATGTCTTAACTTTTGGTCACTTTTACTTGTATGGACGACTTGTAGTTAGTTTTAATTGTCTTTTTTGAAGCTTGACACACACACAATCACTATGAATGAACTTTTGCTGTAAGGAAAGCAGCTGTGTAAAGATTTATCAAACATTCTGTTTCCATGCATAATAAATTATATAACAGTACAGATTTTAAATGACGTGTCAGTAAATAATGATGATGAACTATTGCATTACATTGCATTTTAACTCAATAATAAGGTTAAAAAATCAACATCTACATGAAACCTACAAAGAGGTGTGTCATATTTTTGACTGTTTCATGGGTGTAACTTATAGGAACCTGCTCAAACTCTTCATGCAGTCCCCATCAGTATCACTTTATATCTGTGAATAAGAGCTGGTCTGATGCTCAGAGATACTGCAGACAGAATTACACAGATCTGGCCACCATTGATAACATGCAGGAAATGAACAGACTCATTAAAACAGTACATGGGACTTACTATGGCTTAGCCTGGATCGGACTGTATGATGATCTCAACAGCTGGAGATGGTCACTGGAGAACACAGAGTTGGGAGGAGGTTTTAAAAGCTGGCATGTCCAGCAACCAAGAAACTGGGATGGACAGAGTCTCTGTGTGTACATGTCATACGAGGGAATATGGAGTGAAAACATTTGCTCCTCAACACATCCCTTTATTTGCTATGATGGTGAGAACTTCTGTTGAACTGTTTGTCGAATTATTAAAATATACCAAGATATGTTTGATACTACAAGTTTAAATTGTTTTCCACAGGAAGACAGAATGGCAGTGCTAGTTATGTATATGTGAACGACAACAAAAACTGGACTGAAGCTCAGAGATACTGCAGAGAACATCACACAGACCTTCTCAGTATCAGGAATGAGACAGAAAACCAGAAGATACAGTCTTTTTTCACAGGTGATGACAGTGCCTGGATTGGTCTGTACAGAACTAGATCTTGGTCAGATCAGAGTAACTCTACATTCAGTAACTGGAGGACAGGAGAACCAGATAATGCTGGAAACAGTCAATACTGCACTGCAGTGTCATTCAGTGACTCTGGAAAATGGACAGATGAAAACTGCAATTATCAGTTTCCTTTCATTTGTTACAGTGGTGAGTAAAACTTTTAGCAGTATCACTATATATATATATATATATATATATATATATATATATATATATATATATATATATATATATATATATATATATATATATATATATATATATTATATGTATATATATATATATATATATATATATATATATATATATATATATATATATATATATATATATATATATATATATTATATGTATTGAGTCATGAATTTCTAGAGGTTTTCTTAGTTACTCTATTTCACCTGAACGCAACAATTTTGGGCGTCTTTAAATTGTTAATAAAGTTTTCTCTTCATTTGTTTCTTTGCTAAATTTGTTTTCACATAAGGAAAGTACAATATTTGTTCATGTCCTCTTACACCCTAAATATTTTATAGCTATTTAACTTAAAACTGTAATTGTATAATGTATAAGAAATCTTTTTTGATTTTTTTTTGTATCATCATACTATTTTCTTCCCCTGATAGCACTAGCATCATCTCGCCAGTATCACTTTATAAATGAGTCTAAGAGCTGGTCTGAAGCTCAGAGATACTGCAGACAGAATTACACAGATCTGGCCACCATTGATAACATGCAGGAAATGAACAGTGTGATTAACACAGTTAATGGGAGTTATAATGGCTCAGCCTGGATTGGACTGTATGATGATCTCAACAGCTGGAGATGGTCACTGGAAGACAAAGATTTCTATCAGACAGGAGAGAGAGAATTCAGAAACTGGGATCATCAACCAGACAACAGTTGGGGAAAGCAATTATGTGTTTGTATGGATGCAAAAGATGGAACATGGTTTGATGAGTCATGTGACACAGTATCCTGGTTTATTTGTTATGATGGTAAGGTAGTTTGCTTGTTAAGATGATACGTTTATATGCTTAATAGAAGTAAAATGTAAATGTATATATAGTTATTTTGTTATATTCCTTTTAAATTGTCATTATAAATGATCAGTCCAAAAATCTGAGAACTTCTGTTTTTAAACTTATTTTATAATCATTCTCATTGTACAAATTATATCATTGGCATATCAGAGTAGTACAGATTTGAATTCCTGCATTTTTTTCCAGATTGTCTTTTGTGCTTCAATAGCAGCAGGATTGGTTTTTTTACTAATTCCAGATTCTGGCAAATTTTGAATGCCAGATTTTCAATGTGGTCTCAGACTTTTGGTTATACATTTCATTAAAATGTGATTAAAACTGAATGGATGGATTTATTAAACCATGTGCTGTCTCGTAGGCAGACGAAACACTTCTCAGAAACACGTTGTGGTATATGAGAGCAAGAACTGGACTGAAGCTCAGCGATACTGCAGACGGTTTTACACAGATCTGGCCAGTGTTAGAAATGAGACAGAGCGTCAACAGATACTGAGGACCTTTCGGGACATTAAGATGGCTGAGAAAGAGGATAATAAATTGTGGATTGGTCTGCACAGGAACAAACTGTGGTCAGATCGAAGCAACTCGTCCTTCACCTATTGGCTGCCACAGACTCATGATAATGCGGCACAACCAGACGGTTTAAATGTGAAAGGTCAGGCCAATGTTAAACAGTGCACTGCTGTGTCTTTAAAGTCTCTTGGTCATTGGACAGATGAGAGCTGCTTTGACCGTTTGCCTTTCATCTGTTACAGTGGTAAGATCATCTGCCTTCTATATAATGAAATAAACGAGTACAAATGAGTCAAACAAGCCTTGGCTTGTTTTCAGTCTCGAAGCAAGCCATTTAATAAATAAAATGTGTATTTGTTTATTAGAGCATACAAGTGTTGTATCATTTTTGCTAATTCTAGCTCTGTTCTGTCTTTCTGATTAACATGACGACCATCGCACGGACTTCAGAAAAGTATGGTACGTTTTCTGTAGATAAATGCCTAATTTGTCCTGCTGTTTGGTTCAACACGGTTTAAATTCAACTCATATTCTCTCATTTTCAGATTCTTTTATGTTTTATGCAAATGATCAAAAACCCATTTTGCAGGTAGTGATAACCAGTTTTTATCTGTTTTACCAGTGCTGGGATTAAGAGTGAAATTTATGAGCAGAAAAGATTTGTCTGAGTCTCAGATTCAAGAGCTGGTGATTAATAAAGTAAGTAAATATGTGACCCATGCTGGTAAAATGAGTCGGAATGAGCACAGGATAATTACGAGCTACAGGCAAAAAAATGTCATTAAGCCCTCATTTAGTAATCCCAATGCTCCAAATAAGTTAAACATCTAAAATCATCTTTATTTGTACATTTTTCCTTCCGAAATCCTTCCTTTGCCTTAAAAATCCATGAAAAATTGCCATTTTTTGCGCTCTTCTTGATGACTGGTGCTTCAGACAGGTGTAGCTCATTCATTGTCTTGTCCAATTCCTGCATTGCTTTTTAATGGAGAATGTGAAAATTACATTTTAAAAATGTGCTTATCGTGACTCATTTTGCCAGCACAGGTCACATACATATCAGTATGTCATTTTTGTAGACATTGGCATATGAAGAGAACTAATTGCATGTTTTTTAGCTACAACAGGAGCTGACCAGACGTGCATTTCACGGCAACGTCACCATGCACTTGACCAGCTATCGTAAAACCAGCGTAACCAGCACACCCAGCACACGCACAGTTATGTAACAATAAATGTGATTAAAGCAAACATTGAAAATCACTGCTAGAGATACTATTTGTCAAACGTTAAAGAAAAGATAAAGTTGTAGTGGTTGTTTTTGAAACAAAGATTTTAAAACTTTATGAGACTTTTTGTGACTTTGTTTAATTACGTAATGTGTTAATAAAAATATTACAAAAGATGATGGTATTAACTGGGTTGATTTTCTCGGGAATATATAAAATGGTGTTCCTTAACCTAGAAACCATGTAAAGATCAAATGAACTGAAACATACATTTACTTTGCATTCAATAAAAGCCCAAACATGGAGTGTGGTATTATACATCACGCTGCATCTACAACTTCATGTAAAAGCTTAGAAGTCCAGCACAGAGCTGTGGATACGAGTATACATGTGGATATGAGTGTGGTTAAGTCAACGTCAATTCATACTGGTTATGGTTAACTACGGCCCTACTGGTTATGGTTAACTACAGCGTCTTTGGCCTGCTAGAAATGTTTAAACGGTTCTGTTAAGGGTCAGCTTCAAATGTTCTGAATGACTATTAGAAATAGCACAAAAATACAAACAAATGAAGTTTTGAAAGCAAGAGACTTTGCAGATATCAAGACCATGCAGTCAAATTCATACTGGACCCCTGAGTGTTACCAGGAGACTTTTTATTTTTATGTGCGTGTAACTTCACCTGGAATCACAAACGCAGACATTATAAGAGCAGAATGTTTTAAAACACAATGTCATGTTGAAACGTCTCTCATTTTGTTGGTGAGACAGGTGAGACCTCACCTGAGATGAGACACGTCAGCATTGCGTCACGAACTCTTCATCTCCACACGGCTGCTCTGATCTCTCCTCCTCCTCCTCTTCCTCTCTCTCTCTGTCTCTCTCTCTCCCTCTCTCTTTAGCTCTCTGTTTTCTCTCTCTCTCTCTCTCTCTCTCTTTAGCTCTCTGTTTCTCTCTCTCTTTAGCTCTCTGTTTCTCTCTCTCTCTCTCTCTCTCTCTCTCTCTCTTTAGCTCTCTCTCTCTTTGTCTAGCTCTCTCTCTCTCTCTCTCTCTCTTTAGCTCTCTCTCTCTCTCTCTCTCTCTCTCTCTCTCTCTCTCTGTCTCTCTCTCTCTCTCTCTCTCTCTCTCTCTCTTTAGCTCTCTGTCTCTCTCTCTCTCTCTTTAGCTCTCTCTCTCTGTCTCTCTCTCTCTTTAGCTCTCTCTCTCTCTCTCTCTCTCTCTCTCTCTCTCTTTAGCTCTCTGTCTCTCTCTCTCTCTCTCTCTCTCACTCTCTTTAGCTCTCTGTCTCTCTCTCTCTCTCTCTTTAGCTCTCTCTCTCTCTGTCTCTCTCTCTCTCTCTTTAGCTCTCTGTCTCTCTCTCTCTCTCTTTAGCTCTCTCTCTCTCTCTCTCTCTCTCTCTTTAGCTCTCTCTCTCTCTTTAGCTCTCTCTCTCTTTGTCTAGCTCTCTCTCTCTCTCTCTCTCTCTCTCTCTCTTTAGCTCTCTCTCTCTCTCTCTCTTCTCTTTCTCTCTCTCTCTCTCTCTCTATAGATCTCTCTCTCTCTCTCTCTCTCTTTAGCTCTCTGTCTCTCTCTCTCTCTCTCTCTTTAGCTCTCTCTCTCTCTCTCTCTCTCTTTAGCCCTCTCTCTGTCTCTCTCTCTCTCTCTCTCTTTAGCTCTCTCTCTCTCTCTCTCTCTCTCTCTTTAGCTCTCTCTCTCTCTCTCTCTCTCTCTTTAGCTCTCTGTTTCTCTGTCTCTCTCTCTCTCTCTCTCTTTAGCTGTCTTTTCTCTCTCTCTCTCTCTCTCTCTCTCTCTTTAGCTCTCTCTCTCTCTCTCTCTCTCTTTAGCTCTCTCTCTCTCTCTCTTAGCTCTCTCCCTCTGTCTTCTCTCTCTCTCTTTAGCTCTCTCTCTCTCTCTCTCTCTCTTTAGCTCTCTCTCTCTCTCTCTCTCTCTCTCTCTCTCTCTCTCTCTCTTTAGCTCTCTGTCTCTCTCTCTCTCTCTCTTTAGATCTCTGTTTCTCTCTCTCTCTCTCTCTCTGTCTCTCTCTCTCTCTCTCTCTTTAGCTCTCTCTCTCTCTCTCTCTCTCTCTCTCTCTCTCTCTCTCTCTCTCTCTCTCTCTCTCTCTCTCTCTCTCTCTCTCTCTCTCTCTCTCTTTAGCTCTCTACCATATGAACGGCGTCTTATCATCGGGTCCAGCTGTCTCTTCCTCCACTCGGGCCGGTTTGCCTCTCTCAGTCTGTCGGTCTGAAGGGATGGAGGAATGACGGCCCGGATCTTTTATCGGCTGTCCTGGACTGGAGAAGCGCACTGAACGATGTGGTTTTCCCCGAGCCGGAGAGGACTGCGAGCCCGGGCCTCCCTGCTGCTGCCCGGGGTCCTGGCGTGCGTAATCGCCGCGGGTGTGCCAGGTGCGCGTTCCTCTGAGCATGACGGGTGGAGGTGACCCGGTGCCATTTGTTATATGTAAAGAATAATCTGTGAAAAGTATTCAAGTATTTGTTTATAAAGTCTTTGCAAGGACTGCTTTTGTTGTATGCTGTCTCCCACAGCTAAAAAGTGAATTGACTTGGTTATCATTATGAATTGCTTTAGTTTTTGCAACTGAACAGCAAGAAACAATGAATGGCTCACAGGTAACATCACTTTTTCACTTTCATTTCTCCTGATTTCTTAGGAATACATAAATGGGACAATTTGTCAACATGCAGTAAAATGAATTAAATTCATGTGGATTACATACTTGTAATAAATTTGTTTTTGGAAGAATTGGATAAGAATTCTGGTCATGGTCCTCAATGACAAATCTGAGTATAGTTTGAGACATTGTTGAGATCTCTCCTGACATTATTAGTCTTTCTCAGCGTTTATTCACATTAAACTCCAGGAGAGACACCAAAGGATCTCATTTATGTTTTTGAACATAAGAGGTTCATCTTAAGGAGAAGGTAACATGAGAAGTTCTGTAATGCGAGGGCTCTGCTCCTCATGCCACTTTATTGATCTCATTTGTCGGAAATATTCTGATCGATGGCTAAAAGTAGCATTGTGGGATTTGTGAGCTATGAATTGTGGGATGTGAGTGCCATAATTGTGGGAAACACAAAGAGCGATGACGTGTCCTGACCTTTCTTCTAGATGTCTGTGGAAATTATGACAGCTGGACATTGGCACAACACGTACTTTCTGTCTTCATCACTTTTGTGCATCTCATTGGCTAATACGCTCATTAAACGTATTATGTCTACATCAGCAGGTTTCAGTGTAATCGTGCCTTTGTTCTTAAGTCTTTATATCAAAACAGAAGTGATATTACATGTTAAATGTTTATCACATCACAGTTCAAATTACATTCATTGTCAAATTAATCACCACATGATTTGTGTCCAAATTGTGCAGTTCTTTAGCTTTCATTAAATCGTATTCTATGTATATATCAGCTATCGGCCACCATGCTTTCTATTTATTCATATCTGCATCAATCAACTCGCTCTAAAGCTTTTCACCGTTCTGTAACGTTCAGAGTCTGAGCTGCAGAGAGCTTGTGTCCCCCTCTTTCTCTCTCTTATCTTATCTCATCTCCCAGAGCTGTTTTGTGTGTGTTTACGCATGTTTTCCATTGTAAAGTAGATTATTTGTTGTTCCCTTAACACGTCACACCTGAAAAGAGATTCTGCCTTCAGTGTGAACTTTCCCCAGACTTTCCCTATCAGATCACGAGAGCAGGTTTTATATATATATATATATATATATATATATATATATGTATATACGAACACTGAAATGTTTTGCGTTTACGAGTCTGGTTGAAGTTACAGGAAAACGTTCTCTGCTGTTAAGCTCAGTTTTCTTTCAGGAGTCCACTGTTAGACGACTCATTTTTCACTCATTTAAAGCTGCTTTGGCATAATCACGTGGCAGGGTATTGTAGCACACAATAGTATTTCAATGAGAAAAAGCTTTAGTAGGTGATTCACGGCTTTCTGACAACTTGAATCTGAAATTTGATTCTTAAAATGGCTTCTTAACCTGAAATGCTTCACAGCATTTGGAGTAAAGAGGTAATTAAAGGAACCCTGCTGTTCGAGATGGAAGGAACGGTCTTGTTTCCTTACGTGGCAGTTCTCGACGCATCTTGCCTTGTACTGCACTTACATAAGACGTGTGTGGATAATGCGAGTTTGAATCCTTCTCTTTGTAGGTGATGGAGTGAATTGAGAACAGGTTAGCTGTGTTGCTGTGGCAACTGTGTGGAAAGGAACCCCGCACGCGTTCTCTCAGGGGAACGTGAGGTTCTCGAGCTCTGATGAGTTCTGAGAGCAGCTCGTGGTGCCACAGTGATGGTTAGAAAGCAGAATATTAAGACTGGTGGTTTATCTCTGCAGCCGTGCACTGAATAATTCCACATGCAGTATTGAAATCCTGCTGAGTGAGAACCAAACAGCTGCTGCAAAACACAGCACGTGAGTGACTGGCCAGTGTTTGTGTGACCTTGCTTTCATATGCAGTTTTTCCCAGTCATTTCCTCTGTAGGTTTGTCTTTACTAAAGAGTTTTAAACCTGAGTTCTATGAGGAATCACAGGATTGCATGATGGCAGCTTTCGTTTTGCTCTGGGCCCAGTTAATGATTTCAGAGCCAGGAGCAGATGGTTCGAATATTAATTTTTCATACAGCTTTACGATATGCTGATCTGTGTTGCCATTTATCTCTGTTCGGAAATTGATAAGTGATCTTTTTTTTAATGAACGACCTGAGAGATGACACATACTTGTAGTCTGTATGCATTTTTCTAGCATTTACGCATTTTTCAGTGTTGTTTGTACTATTTTTGAGCAGTATAAAAAGACAAACGCAGTTCAAAGTAAAGCAGTAAAAGTTTTCTAAAGGATATTTGCTTCAGTGCAGCGTGAGAAGCCAGTAGCTGTCAGATTTCATCCTTGTGTTTGTCTGTGTAATTCATATCTGACCGTCTGGCGGTGGGATGCCCAACCTGCATCTCTCACGTGCACACGTACAATTTCACCTCATTTATCTGTAAGTATCGGTTCTCGTGACTTCTTATGCATGCTTGTATGTGTGCGTGTGTAGAGTAGGTTTTAAATCATATATTGGGTACCAATTTGTACCCAAAAGTCAGCAAATCCTAAACAAATCGGAGCAAAAACTCAGTTTGGGGATGTATAAAAACACCAAAGTTTTTTTTACATTGTAAAAATGCAGAAAGTTTTGTGTTAGGATTAGAGTGTGGGTTAAGGTTAGGTTATAGTTTTCATAACCAGCTGTTTATAAAAACACTAGAAGTCTATTGAATGTCCCCATTTAGACAGATAAGTAAACGTGTGTATTTTTGTGTGTGTCTGCAGACACTGCTTGTGTCTGTTTGTGTGTGTGTTATAATGGAATAAATTACCCTAATGTTGTACCTATTATTTCTAATGGTTGTACAGTCCTGTTGTTATTTCAGCTCCAGTCCTCATTTAGGATGAGCTGTTCTGTGCTTCACACTCATTCAAACCTCGGGTGGATTATGATTACGTGTCATTAGGTGATGCTGAGCAGTGAGTTCCTGCTGACGTCCAGCTGATGATGCCAGAGAGACGCATAGTAATGCAAAATTCCTGCTAATGAATAACGTTAACCACAATCCATAAGAGGGATCTACCGTAGTTACATTTATCCACGCTAAAAACATCATCACCACACACATCTGCTGCTGACCCAGTTTCCCCCCCCACACACACAGTCGATTAGAATCAGAAGGAAATTTGAGGGATTTATAAAACATGATGAGAGATGAAAGAAACTATCACAAGAGAGTCACATTATTAATATTATTATTATAGCTCATGAGACTGATCTGACTCAGGGACACGAGGCATGTTGAGTCGTTCAATAGTGATGATGTCACAGGGTACTTCAACTACAATACTGTATCCTGAATGAGAAGCATGACTCTGGATCTTCAAAGAGAGCTCTGGTTCACTCGAGGTTAAGCTCTGTCGATAGCATCTGTATGTTACGTCATATTCTTTGTGCGTATTGTGTGAGTTTCTCGGTTTACTGGCTTAATATGACCGTGACAAGTTAAAATATTTCATATAACCATCATAGATAACAAGGTAGTTCAAGTTAACGTGTATATACACGTGTATATATGTGGATGGATGGATTCAGACACATCATGTGATGGGGAGAAAGCTTCAGTTACATGATTTAATGCTGAGTAAAATACTCAATGTATATTAATTCTGTGAAAAGTATTTTGTTTACTGTCAGTTAGAGCTTATTTAAAACAATATTTCCATTTGATATTTCCATCTTTTGATTTGGGGTGTGTTATTGTAATGAGAAATGAATTGAAAAATTGTTAATACATTGCATGATGAAGCAGTCCTGTTTTGTATTTCAAGTTCAGTTTAATGGTCACCTTAAAATCCTCCAATAACATCATTCTTTGTTTTCTTCTTTTTCAGCTAATAAGTGCCCCGACCACATAGACTGTGCCAGAATGGGGCGGCACTTCTGCAAGTCTGGCTCCTCCCACTGTGGCCCCTGCCTTTTCCCATTGGAGGAAGATGAAATGGGACACTGTGTTGCGCGTAGAAGACACCATCCCCAACAGCACCTCCATGGTATGATTAGACACGCCCACTGTATCACAGAACTGCTTATAAAACCTACACACAGATGATAGCACAAACCCAAACTCAGTTTCACAGAAACTCCTCGCACAATCACGCTGATGCATCATGCAAATAAGTTATGAGTGATGATCCTTTTGGCTACTGTGTCACTTGTTTTAGCACCTGTTGTCTAAACGTGTGCTGTGTCTTGGGCTTCATGTATCAGCCAAGAGTGAGTCAGCCTGAACGTGGGCATGGTTTAATGCCAAAGGCTGCGCATTTATTATCAGAGCTCTCTGCCCATCTAATGCCATCACACCACAGAAGATGATGATGTCTGAGGCCTAGCTGTAGATCCTGGTCTGAGCTTTTGCTCTCATTTGTCTATCTCTCATTCTCTCCCACTCTTGATTCAGGTCTGGTAGCGAGCATAGTGCTTAATCTGTCTCCTCGCGTGATGTGGGCACGTGACAGAATTTAATCAGTTGAAGCGTAAGCATGAACGCGTCCATCTGTCTGCGTGTGTGTAATTGTTAATGCAATTCCATGCGAGTCCTGAGCTAGTCAAGTCATTTTTATTTATGTAGCGCTTTCTACAACACAGATAGTTTCGAAGCAGCTTTATAGTAAAGTTGATTAATTATACGTACTCTTACAGGAATCACTTTGGTTATAACTGTATGTTTTATACAATAAATAGTTAGATGTAGTATAAATGTTGGACAACTGATGCAAAGCTCACTGCTTTTTTAGCGACGGACACAAACAAAAACCTTTCAATTGAAATTGCCGTGTTTAATACAAATGATTTATCCGTCAACATCATTGGTTTTTTTTCCAAATTCATGTGTCCTCTTAATCTGTAATCAATATCTGAAAATGTACTTCTGCTTTTAAACAGCGATCCTTCTTTGGTGACATCAGTCTGACGGCTTGGGCGGGGCCAGAGCTGTTAAACCACTCCCCTCCTGTCCCCTTGAAATGCCAACTATTCTAGAACCAATCAATTCCCAGTGAAAAAAACAAGCCACACCCTTAATTTTTCCATTTAATTTTGAATTATGTCCACGAACCACAAGGGTATTGAGACAGCAATAACCTTGCAAAATTGATACACCTCATCTTTTCCAGTAGATTACAAGACTGCCAGCCAATGGTTTCCTGGTTGCCTTATACAGAGTCTTAAAGGTTTTAAAGGGAACTATTAAAGCAATAGTTTTTTGTAGATAGGGTGGAACTTGACATTTAAGTTGGACAAAGCAAACACTTCTTTACGTCAGCCTCCGCTGTAAATGTGAGAGAACAGCATTTGCAGCTTTAGTGAAATGGGCATTGATTTTGACAAAAACTGTTTGTATAGATTTTTTTTTACCAAGGTAATGCTCTTAATGTGTTGTAACCTTTGAATTTAGGCTTATTGAACGAGGCAAGAGAAGGGGAGAGAGAGGCAGTCAGTAAACAGATACAGATTGAATTAACAAAATGAGCAGAATAAATTGGTTGTTGCATTTGAGTGATGGCTTATCTGTTTGTGAATCACACATGAATAATGCACTTTTCTAATTGTTATTGTCAGCAATAGATGGTCTGTCAAAAAAATGGACTTTTTTCACCACTAGATGGCAGTGTAATCGTGTCCAGAACTACCTGTAACCAGCAGATTCATCCTGAGTTATGTTGTTTCTTTGGTACCAAAGCAAAGACATTCACCAGTTAGTCAAGTTGAGTGTGACACTTACTGTCATAATATCAGTACTGAGATGAAAAAATGATGCCTGTAAATAATTTGTTTAAAAAAATTTGTTTTAGCAGGTATTATAAATTAAATGCAGCCGTTCGCTCAACTGTGCCAAAATACTCCAATAAATATGAGCTTTTCTTTTGTACAATACTCGTGATGTTTTGTACAGTATTTGTCAGGGTCAGAGTTAGCAAAGCTATATCGGCATAAGTCTGCAGATATATAGACACAGTACATAAGTAATCTATTTACAATAATACATTAATAAAACTGAACAGTAACAGTAATAATAAAATAATAGGTATAGAAAAAGATAGAGTGTTAAAATAAAGTGCAGTGTAGTTATTAGAGTTTTAGACGTTTGCTTTTTTGAAGAAATTGTTACTGTTTTCTTTCTTGATGTTGTAGATGGATGCTAGGGTATGTCTGCGCTATATTCTGTAATATTGGTTTCTATATATGGCTTGACTCCCTTAGTTGACATCCATTGGATTTTCCTTTTTGCCTGTTTTATTGTCCGACATTTGAAAACGGTACATCCAGTCACATACAAAAGCAATAGTATTATAAATTAATATTCATAGAGTTATTAATAGTAATAGCTTTAGTTAGCTTTCATAAGAATTGACTTGTCCTCATTTGAATTCATAATTCTCTTGAATACTTTAGGGTAAGTACATCAGTTTTGTAGTCAGGATGTACACTGTGTCATGTAAATCACACACAGACCCACTTGTCAATTCCATCAAATCCCCTCCAAGAGTACAGATGGTTTGTCCCGCCCCGTTTGACACCTGCTGTGGTGGACACTATACAGCGTGTGCTGCGGGGGTGTTTAGACAGTAACAAAGTTGCGGCATTACATTAACCTTGTTCTAGTAAGCAGATGGCCAGTCCTCTCTAGATTTAACACATACGTTCCTGGCAATAAACTTTCCCTTTTACCAGACGCTCTCATCCGTCAGGTCACAAAAAGCAAGACCTACTGTGGTTTATTTTATTTTAACCTAATCGAGAATACAGTGTAATCGAGACACAGTTTGTGGCATAAACTGGAATAGTTTGCATGCACAAGCTGTGTGGTGCTTTTAATCATAACTAGATAAAACCTCAATGTATCAAACCAGGTTTAAGCACTACCAGAAACATTTTACCTCTACACTACTGCAGGCAAAGGCAGTTTGCACCCCCAACACACACAGTCGGGCAGGTTGCCGAGGGGGGACGGCCCTTCATAGTCTTGGAATGCAGCTTACTGTCTGGCCAACCGTACCATTAAACCATGTGTCGTCTTTGTTTTCCTTTTAAAGTGTGTCAAACAAACAGCGCACTGGCAAACTCTCACTCTCTCAGGACACACACAGCTCAAGTCCTCAAGCTCTTCTGGTCTCAGGGAATTTCTAGATGAAAATATATGCACTTTTAAAAACACGATTGCTAAAAGATAGAAGAATGTGTGTGTATGCATACATACATGTATATGTACTCTACATTACTGTACTGTAGAACTATCACAGTATTTTATGTAAAGATAATATTAAATTGTGTTCTTTCCTCCCGTAAAGAATCTTCTCTTTCTGACATTGATGAAGAAATCGACTATCTGTCCTCTGTCATCACCAAACAGCAAGTGTCAGATGTCAAACCGTCAGGTACAACACACACTTTTCACCTCACCCGATCATCTGTGTCTGCCTAGTTTCAGTTAAATGTAACGCGCATTAACTGAAGGTGTGAGCACCTTCAGTACGTGCCAATAAAACCACGGCGACAAGAAAGATAACATAATTATACATAAAAGTCAATTATAAGAGTCACGGGGAGGGTGAAAAATGCTCATAATCAGGAGATAATAAATTATGACCGCTTAAAAATTTATAAACGAACCTTGGGAGAAGAAAAATAATATGCAAATTTTTGTGTGTGAATAAACTGAGCTGCTTGCACACAGAGCTTCACAGATGTTTGTTAATGACTTGTACTTCCTCTCTATACCTGTTAGGCTCTGATTCACAGTCTTCATCACAATCCCGGTCAGAATCGAGGTCAAACAGTCTGTCTCACTCCACGACTGTAGAACCATCGACCAGCAGTCCATCACCGACTCCTAAAACCTCCCAGCCAATCACAGACTCTCCCAACCGTCACGGGCCAATCATCAGCCCCCATTTCTCCAGAGACAGCCTGCTGGTCGGTACGTATCTCCATCACAGAATTTGTCTGATCCTGTTGAAGAGCATGACTCTAGCAACGGCATGGGTATTAAGGGTTCGAATCCAGAGGGAACACACAAAATTGCATATACCTTGAATGCATTGTAGATTGCTTTGGATATAAGCGTTTCCCTAATGCATAAAAATGCATTGGATGACATTTCTTTCTCAGTTCAACTGAGGACAAATGGTAACATCATTGTCCTTGGTTTTATCAGATGGCTTGGCTGGCCCACATCCCAGACAGACAAGCCATTAAAACAGACTTATGATGTTTTGTCGTTTATAAATATAATTGATGGCTTGTTCGTAAATATAAGGACACTTTTCAAGGTCATTTTCTTCATACTCTAACAAATATCAACAAGGTCCACACTCATTAAAACACTGTTGAGTTGTGAAATGGTCTTATTGTAGGCTTGTTTTGATGATGCTGTTGTGATTTTTGCAGCCTCTTACATCTCTTGTCATTGTGTGTTTGTTTTAATGGGAGCAGTGGTGATCTCTTTAAGCATCATTGTGGGAACTATTGCTCTCATCCTTGCTGCTGTCTGCTGGATCAGGTGAGATGAATCTAAACCGAGACTGGAACGGTCTGAAAATTCAACGATGATATTATGTTTTTACCTTCACATTGCTGCAAATCCAGAAGCTGTTTTTTAAAGAATAATTTAGAGTAAAGATGGGGAGGTTAAAATAACTTATTCAATTATGTAAATTATGACAATATAAGGATAGTTGTGGAAAATAAACAGAAACAACACGCATATATATGCAAATCTAACCTTGAGTGTTGATTTCTGATTGCTCCACACAGGTTACAGAGAGAGACTCGTCTGGCTGAGAAGCTTGATTACTCTGCGTTTCAAACGTCATGCTTCAATAATAATCACCCCTCTGTAAGCAGCTCTCACAATAATGTCTTAATCTTATAACCATTAGTTAACATCAGTCAAAAGATAACTTAATGTAATGGTAAAGTGTTTTAAGACAATAATGTTTCAAAATATTTCAAAATGCTTAGTTTTTAATTTAAGAGGTTTAAAAGGTACAGATTGTGTATTAGACTGTCTGACTCTCTCTCTCTCTCTCTCTGTCTCTCTCTGTTATTTGCTGTCTGCGTTGTAGTCTGCTGATAAAACTTTGGCTCACAGTGCCCAGATGTATCACTACCAACATCAGAAACAGCAGATGCTCTCCATGGAGAAGTAAACTTGATGATGCTTTGTGGTAGATGAAGTAGTTTAGTAGAACAGAATTAAACGATACATTTTTCACAGTCATTGTTGGTTTCTTAGCCGTTATGCCACACACCTTTTTGTGCATTTTATCATAAGATAATTTCACAATGAAAATGTTGGATTTCAGTAAAAATCGTAATAAAAATCTTAGACTGTGTGTGGAATGCACAGCAAGACAGTGCTTTGTTCAGTCATTGTAGCACAATTGCAGCCGCAGTCTTGTGGGCAGTGCACGGTGTATTCTGAGACCTGAATTTGAGTCGCACCCAGATTCACTTCCTGCCAAATGCAAACCACCCCCTTCATATAAAACCATTACATACATACATTTCTTTTGTTATCACCACAGGCACAAATCAGAACCTAAAGTCTCTGAGTCTGGAGCAACTTCTGATGAAGAAACTGAAGAGGGAGATTTCACTGTGTACGAGTGTCCAGGACTTGCTCCGGTGTGTACACGTCTCTCTCCCTTCCTCTCTCTCACCCTCACTCAGGCTCAGGAAATGTCTTATTTGAAGAACACTTGAGGTCAGGGATTCATTTAGTGTCCATATGTAACAACAGAAATGTGACAAACATATTAGCATATATATATATATATATAGACAAAACACTTTTAGCAAAGGATTATTGAAAATTGATTTGTTTCGTTTATTTTAATTTGTTATTCACTTTTTGTTTGGTTATGTTTTTGTAGACTGGAGAGATGGAGGTGAAGAATCCTCTGTTTGATGACTCCACCTTACCCTCCCAGAGAAATCACTAGTGATCTGGATCCACAAACACACACACCTGTATACTTTCACACCTACAACATTCCTCCATTGGGTAAAGCTGCATGGAAAAACATCCATGACTCCGTTATTCATGGAATATCTCAGTTAACACCTCACTCAGAACAAACCGAAGAGGAAATATACCTAAACTACAGAGGAATAATAAACTACAGAGGAAGAGAGGATAGGGATAAAGACGAATAGAGCAGTAGTTGGGAGTTTTGGGGGACTTTTTCATTTAGATACATGAATGAAGTCTCGCATCGGAAAACCTCAGTGAAAACTAACTTAAACCTGTGTCTTTACTCTAGTCCTTTCACTAGCTTTTAATTTCACCCTTTTAAAATCAGTTCTCTCTAAGGTCATGTCATGAGTCCTTATATAAGCTCTTTAAGCTGTGTTTTTTAATCAGTGTTTTTGGGTGATGCTGCGTCTTTAAATGTGATTATTGTGTAGAAGAATACACAGTGGTCTCTTTCACATACTTGTTTTATTTTTCTTTCCTAATATGAAAATCTATTTTGTATTGTCAGACTACGGTTGTCTTCAATGCAGGTCTTAAAGAACATAATATATTAGATTTTTTGGAGACTATGAGTTATGTTAAACTCCCTGTTTCTCGCTTCAGCTGTAATTTTTCTTATTGTTTACACATCCTTCAGTTAAATACCAAATCTATTTCTCTCTTATCCTCACTATATTTTCGGTCAGTCCCTCAGTAAATCTGGAATTAATTTTATGTAAGGGTGTAACAGTTGTGTCAGGGAATGAAAAACTGTTTAGAATGAAACTCAGAGATGATGAGGCTGTTGTGCTCAATCACTTTAATATAAATAAAATAAATCAACATAAATGGAATAAATTTCTTTTAGATTGTAAAACACATTCTGGGCTGTTTTCTGGCGAGGCAATAATGACAAACTATAAAACAATCACGTTACATTTGTGTATTAAATGAACAAATGTCCAAAAATAACCCAGAGAAAGTATATAGATTGAGTTACGTGAAAAGTATATGTGTTTGCCTTGTATATATTCAGTATTAGTACTTCAGATCGGTGCTAAAACATGCTTGCTTTTAAAAAGCCACTATAGGTTAATTGTTTGTTTGCCCGCTCCAGTCCAACCAGCTAAACAGAACTAGTCATCCTCCCCCAGTAAAATCTCTTCTGCGATGGGCCACTTAACTGCCCCATAAGGTGTGGCTCAGAAGAAGCCCATCACAGATCCAGCCTCAATGAGGTGTCTATGGGGGAGAGCCATTAAAAGCCATTGTCACTGTGAATGGTGAGGAAGGCAGATATGTGGAGAGAGGCAGTACTCATCAGCAGGGTGTCAAAAGCAATCAAAAGGCCATTGGACAGGTTGTATAAAGTGAATGTGCCACAGGGAAGAGAGGTCACATACCCGACCTCTCTTTATATATATATATATATATTCAGTAACATTTTTCACTAGATCATTATCATTAAACAGCTTTTAGATCGAAGCATCTGCGAGTCTAAACTCAATGCTTTGTTACATTTGATATCTGTTTCCTTCCGCTTTAGATTTTAATCTTCAAACACTGTGAGTATATAACCAACACCTGCAAATATATTTACACTTTACTGTTGTCTGTTGTCAGATCTTAGATGTAATCTTTTTCCTTTTCCACTTGTTTCAGAATACATCAGATGTAAACAGGGGTGGGGTGATGTGTCTCCTCAAATGAAACCAAACATCTGTGCAATAAAATCCCATTTTATCTGTTGTTCACCTCTCGAGACTACTGTACACCAGCCATTTAAATAGACAGACCTCTTTAAAAAAGCAATCCTGTTTCAGCCACCTTGCTGCACACCCACAGCCCAGTGACATCACTTTCTCCACTTGTCTGTACTTTACATAACAATTCCCACCCAAGTCCATGGGCCAGCACAATGCCCGCAGCAGTGGTTTGATGTCTTTTAAAACCTCTGACGGGCCCCGGGGCCTCCTCTGTGTCTTTTCCTCAGCTTTGTAACCGGGAGAGATGGAGTCCTCAGTTGTGACCTATAGCTCTTGGTTTGCTGGAGTGTGTTTGAAGGCAGGGGGTAGATTGTTCTAGATCGGAGTCAACTGTGCTCTACTGATGGTGTTTGGTGGGTGTGTATGTGATGTTCTGGGTGGGTGGTGGGCTTCAGGGGGATTAGATATGGCAATTGAGGTAGATTGTCCAGTTATGCATGTGCATAATACACAGGTATCATCCTGTAACCTCTGTACTCATCTATTTCTGCTGACTTCAGCACATATGACCGTGTGCAAGCTGGAAAGAAACTTTGCAATAACATATCACCGAAACCTTGACTGCTGTTTGTTTCAGGAGGGGGTGGGGGTTGAATCAAAGGGTTGCGACTTATTGTTCAGTACTGAAAGGCAGCTAATGGCCGGCCATCGCAACTTTGGGTTTGGAAACGGCGGGGTGCCCCGGGCTCCTCTTGCGCCATGCCTCCCCCATCCACCGTCCTGCGGCGCGTCTTCCTGCCGCAATCTGCAGCGATCTGTCGGGGGTTGCGCAGCTGTATCGATGCGTCTCCAACTTGTAATGAAATAAAGCAAGAAGCAGACGAGTCAAAAAACAAGACCACAGCTCCTGCTCCAGTGTTTAGACAGAAAACAGCATGCACTCGATTAAATATCAATCCAAACATATTCATTTTAATGCAAATCTCCCATTGCGGTGCGCAAACTCCAGCCACTTTAATCTTGTGCATGCATACATTACTTTCTATTTGCAGCAAAATTGCGTTCGTCCAGCTGCCCAAAATAATCGTCCAGGATAACAGCAACTTCTAAACGTTATTGAACGAAATGCTTCACGATAAATGTGATGGTTTAATCTTTATAATGAGCTTTTGTTTAAAAGTTGTCAGTGGTTCGCCAAGCGTTGTGGAAGTGGCAGATGTGACGCTTGTAAAGCTGCAGAAATACCAAACACAAACATTTCACCCCATCGCTTTCATACCCAAATAAAACAGCATTATTGATCATCAAGACTATTATTGATCATTAAGACTATCACTGCGCTCCAATTATACATGTTTGATCCAATTTACACAGAAACAAATGATTTATTTTCCTTTTTGTGAAATTAGATTAGATTCCAGATTTGAGAATGAAATGGCTTGTTGCATGGGGAAAAAATATATTTTTTTAACTTATTGCATGGTCTTACATTTCCAAACATTATTATAGTCTGACTCTAAATATTCAACATGCATGATGACTTTGGAGTGGACAATAAAAAAGGGTTATTTCCACACGGATGTCCTATCATTTCAATATCAAGAACAGCTCATTAGGTGGATATTACTGCAACAACGTTTACTTAATGTGACATGAATATAAAAACACACACACACACACAACTGCAGCTCTATTTGCATTGCAAATACTATAACATAACTTAACATGCATATAACATAAAGGATGTCTGGATGATATTTACAACAAGTGGACGAATAGTTATGAATATTATCTGGATGAATATTGTGATGAAATCTGCGCACAAATTCATAGAAAATATGTGGAGAAGTCCCAAACAGGTCCTGGTCCAATGAGAAACCCAAGTTCATTCACAAATTCACCGTCAGCTGTGGCTTATTGTCTCTGGTGACCAATAGGAGAGGAGATGGGAAGACTCCAGCCTCCAGCTTCAATTGATTAGGGAAACGTTTGGAGGCCCGGGCCAGAGTTTGGAGGTTGTTTTGGAGATCACTGGTCCTTTCTACGGGTCTAATTGATGGCCGTCTCTGGAGCACCAGCCAGGTTTGCGCACCTTTCCCCCACAGACTAATACTGAGACGGGCAGGCGTTTGGAGCTTTACGCGGCGTCTTGGCATGGAGCTCCTGATCAACTTTTATTGATTATCAGACTTCCCAAACGTGCCCTTGTCGTAAGTCTATAGAGATTTATCCGAGATGACGGAGCGACTCCAGGGCCCGAATGGACCCTACGAGATTAACCGGGCCATGTATCCCCAAACCGCGGGGCTGGATGGACTCGGTGGCGCGTCATTGCAGTTCGGCGTCCTGCAGGATCCGAGTTTGCTCTTCAACAAAACCCATTTCAATGGACTCAACCCCCCGCCACCGCAAACCTTTTTCCCGTTCTCAGGCGTGGGGGGTGATTTTAAGTCCAGTGATTTACAAAGTAGTGATTTTGCGCAACCCAAACACTGGTACCCTTTTGCAGCACCCGAGTTCACCGGACAGGTCGCCGGGGCCACCGCAGCCGCCCAGCCGGCAAACATCAGCCCACCCATCGCTGAAACCAGGGAGCAAATCAAGATGCCCTCCGAGGTGAAAACGGAGAAAGATGTCGATGAATACGCCAACGAAGAAAAACCACCACAACAATTTGGTCACCCGTCTGGGGCATCATCCGGGGCCCCCGGGATGTATTACTCCACACCGTGGAACCCTTCCTTTTGGCCCGGCTTGCCTCATATAACGACACCCGCTAACATTTCCCAAGCTCCCCCGACACCCACCGCATCCTCTCCCTCCTTGTCTCCATCTCCCCCGGGGAATGGCTTCGGAAGCTCGGGGTTTTTTAACGGGGGCTCTGCGCAGATGCCCGCGGGTCAGGCGCAAAGTGCGGCCAGAAGTAGCGGCTCGTCCAGCGGAGGATGCAGTGACTCTGAGGAAGAGGTGAGATTGTGGTGCCGTTTCAGATGGATGATATATTTCTCTCTGTATAGTTTGCAGTGTGTGACTGTCTTGTTTAAAAACGATTTTAGGAGAATTTGACCACAGAGCATTTGGAGCAGTTTGCCAAAGAGCTGAAACACAAGCGCATTACTCTGGGTTTTACGCAGGCAGACGTCGGGCTCGCTTTGGGGAACCTGTACGGTAGGTTTGGTTTTTATAACCGTGCTGCATTTGGCATGCATGTGTGCTGCATTTGGCATGCATGTGTGCTGCATTTGGCATGCATGTGTGCTGCATTTGGCATGCATGTGTGCTGCATTTGGCATGCATGTGTGCTGCATTTGGCATGCATGTGTGCTGCATTTGGCATGCATGTGTGCTGCATTTGGCATGCATGTGTGCTGCATTTGGCATGCATGTGTGCTGCATTTGGCATGCATGTGTGCTGCATTTGGCATGCATGTGTGCTGCATTTGGCATGCATGTGTGCTGCATTTGGCATGCATGTGTGCTGCATTTGGCATGCATGTGTGCTGCATTTGGCATGCATGTGTGCTGCATTTGGCATGCATGTGTGCTGCATTTGGCATGCATGTGTGCTGCATTTGGCATGCATGTTGAAAATGTTTAAGTCACCTTCATACTGTTTTTCTTTTTGTCCAGGAAAAATGTTCAGTCAGACGACCATCTGTCGTTTTGAGGCGCTTCAGCTTAGTTTCAAGAATATGTGCAAGTTGAAGCCGCTGCTGCAGAGATGGCTGAATGAAGCGGAGAACTCGGAGAACCCGCAGGATGTGAGTGCATGCCACGGTCCGAGTCTCTATGGGGCGCTCAAAACGGAGCACTTTGTCATTGAACTTGAAACAAACCGACCAGTTTGCCATTTCCGTCGTATGCATCCGTTCATACCCCAGCTGATGAGTTTAGCTTGTCAGAACATTTCCCCAATGTTTTCCTTAACATAAACGTTAAATGTTATTTTGCTTCAGACTTCAAAAAGTTCTGTAATGTTTCCGCTTCCGCTAACCACTTTATAATGTTAAAAACTTTCTTCTAACATTACTGCGAGAATGTTTTGATAACGTTGAGAGAACTTTCAGAGATCCTCTGCTGTGGTTAGCCTGTTAAAACATTTGCAAATAGTTCAAGTTACTTTACTACAAATTCTAGTTCTTTGTTTTCTCTCCGTTTTTATTCTCATCTCTTTCTTTGAGCACAGACCTGTCAAACGATGAAAATTAAAGTTAAAATGATAGTTCACCTAAAATTTTACTATATCTTACCCACATATCATTCCAATCCCAAATGCTATTTTTAGGAATCCTAGATTGTTTTACCCTTTGTTAATCTGCACATAAATATCATTTGACCGTGTTCATTTCCTTCACTGCAGATGAACAGTCCCTTGTATATTTCACACGTTCTTTCATGGTGGAACCAGTGTTTGTTATCAGCCTGTTTCAAGACCTATTCTGAATCTCTTCCAGATGTATAAGATTGAACGGGTTTTTGTTGACACGAGGAAAAGAAAACGGAGAACCAGTTTGGAAGGCACTGTCCGCTCTGCTCTCGAGTCGTATTTCGTGAAGTGCCCTAAACCCAACACTCTGGAGATCACACACATATCTGATGACCTAGGCCTGGAAAGAGATGTAGGCAAACTTCAATGTCTTGAGCTCGCGTTTCATTTATACTGAAATATTAAATGCATCTACATTTTTGTTTTAGGTGGTACGTGTTTGGTTTTGTAATCGCAGACAGAAGGGAAAACGCTTGGCGTTGCCCTTCGATGACGAGTGTGTTGAGGGTCAGTACTATGAGCAGAGTCCACCACCTCCAGCCCACATGGGTGGCACAGCCCTCCCAGGGCAAGGCTATCCTGGACCAGTCCATCCTGGAGGAGCCCCTGCCCTCTACATGCCACCCCTCCACCGACCCGAGGTCTTTAAAAACACCCTGCATCCTGGACTGGTGGGTCATCTCACCAGTTAACCTGACCAGTCAGTGCACTCTACTACCTCTTCCCCACTCATCTTATAACTTTGCCTAAACACCTGTGATACATTTACTGGTCAGAGTGGGAAGATGTTCTTACAGGTGCATGCCAAAGTTAACTTGATGTTTATAGAAAACCAAATTGTTTATTTTTATGTTCATTGCTTCTAGTTTACTTGGTTCTTTTCTAATGTGCTGTGGGACACAAAGTCTGTAATGTTGAGTTTAGGGTTTAATCATGCACAATAACAGCCCCTCAGGTCATTGTATAATGAATGATTTGTTGAATTAATGCGTTTGCACATGAAGTTGCGGGTCCAGATCATTTTATAGCTTTTATGAATTGCTTTCTCGGGTAACATTTTTAATGTACATAGTTTGTCTTTATAGTTCAGTATTTGGTGACTTTAAAGTTTTCATGTTTGTCCTCATTTGTAGACTAATTGCTCATCATATTTGTGCAAACTGGCAGCAAGACCAGACTTGACCAAGTTTGTAGTCTGACTAATTGCTCAATTTTTAAAGAGATGGATTTCATTTTTCTTTTGTCATTTGGAGGAGACCTTTTCAGACGATCCCCAAAGAACATCAGTCACCGTTTTTCTCTGGATGCTGGAACTTTCTCCCTCCATCTCTAATATAACAGAATTCTGGATGTTTTATCAGGGTGTTGTAGATATAATTTGCTGCCAGATGTTACATTTAAAAGCGTTTGTCAACCTTGTGCCTTATTTTTTTTGTCTCATTCCAACTCTCATCCATCCATATTCGATGTAAACAAAAGCCATATTTGATAATTTATTGAAATGCTGCTCTCTTGAACATGTACAGTATCTCTTAGAAGCAATTAAACCAAATTCCATTTGACAGTCACTTCAAGATGTGTGTTTTGGCCTCAGACAGTTACATTAATGCATTTGCAAAAAAGCGTCAACGGGACTTACAGTACATTCAAGCTCTACAGTTGATCAGTATGTGTTCCCTGAGAATCAAATCCACAACCTTTGTGTTAGCAGCACAATGCTCTTTTATCTGCGATACAGGAACAGGAAAGCTACTGTGTTGCTTTTGTGGTAGTTGCAGGGGCAATTGTGGTCTTCTGGTAAGTGAATCAGGCTTGTGCTCAAAGTTGCTGGTTCGATTCCAGTGCTGACAGGTAGCAACTGAGTGCCCCTGAGCAAGGCATCGCTCGCTCTTCACCAGTGATGGGTTAAATGCAGAGGTCACATTTTAGGTATAGGTTACCATCTCTGACAAATGTCACTTTGACTAGTAGGCTTAGTTTTACAGATGATATCTTTAAGGACAAAACCGCAGTTCTCAGCTGCCGTTGCTTTAGGATACACGGTTAACATCAGAAATCAAGTGTTGATGACAGTGCTAAACTTTAAGCATGCAAAAGTCATGTTTTTAAAATCAAACATTACACTCATTTAAAAAGATTTAATTTAACAATGATGCTTTCCCATGTGAATCTGTATTTAATGTCTCATTAGTAAACCATTTTAAGTTCTGTTTGTGGTTTGAGGGTGAGAATGTCATGATGTTCCTGTAGCTCAATGGGTTGTGCAGGGTGCTAGCAATATCAGAGTCATGGGTTTAATCCCCAATGTGTGGGTTAATAAAACTATCAACATATTGCCATCTACCTTACTTGGCTAGCAGATGAATCTTTGCCACAATATGTCCATGTGTGCACAGCACCCAACCAGCTATATTGTTTTGTGTTTTTATCCCTTTTTAAATTTAAAAGTTTCAAAAGCCTTCATTTTCAATGTCCTGACTATACATGGTTATGGTATGTTGCGTGATTTTATAGTAACTTAATTTTAATAAAAAAAAACCCTTAAACATTTCTTTTAGCCCAGCTGCCCACAGCCCACATTTGAGTGGTGATGCAGATAAATGTAAAGTGGCACATAGGTCACATCAGGAAGGAAGCAAGGTTTTATCATGGTTTTAGTTTTGCATTAGGGCTTCTCAGCCCACATGTATTTTCACAGAACTTCTGTCTTATGCGTGTTCAGATGCACGCCACCCTTCTGTCTCTTAATTTTCCATGAGGTCTAGAGTCGATTTATCGTGGTGTGTTTTCTATGTAAGTGGAGCTTGCAATGTGCACGATTGTCACGAGTACGTAAAATGGCAAACTAAAAGTTACATACAGTAAACAACACAAGTAAAACAAAAACTCCACTCTGTTACCATTTTGTCCACGTTTGCAAATCTTCATAAATCTTTTTTGTTGGAAATTGTGCATATAGGGGGCAGATATTGCAAAGTCTTTCCCTCCAATCTGTATAGAGCTTGACTGTATAGTTTTGTCGCCAGGTGAAGTATGCGTTATACCTTTCTGGGTCTTTCGTAAGGCTCTGGAGATGCTCAGCGAGGGCCTTTGTGGATTTGAAGTCATCCACATGAATGAAGGAATTGGGAGGTGCCACAGCTTCGTAATCGCTCCGTGGCGGTCCCAGCACCACTGGCACGGTCCCTGCCTGGAATGCGTTTCTCCAGAGTTTTTCAGTTATATAGTGAGGGCACTCTGTGTTTTCAAAGGCCAGGTAGAAAAAGCACTGTGAGATAGTTGCTAGTAAAAGCTCTTTTGGTAGTGGCTTTTTGGAGAAATGTCCATATACCTGCACGTTGAGGGTTTTCTTCAGCTCCTGGAACACGGTGCTCCTTTTGTGCCATTTCTGGTAGTTACTGACGACCCAACAGGTTTCGTAACGTTTGTTTTTTGGGATGACAAAGTCTCGACTTGGCTTCTCTTTGGCTAACAACTTTCCATAGGGCACAGTGATGTCAGCTTGTGGGTGATATGACATGGTGAGGTTGAATAGATTTTTGTAAGCTGTCAGGTTACCGTTGTTTTCCGGCGCTTCCAAAGAGAGCCAGACCCACCGCTGAGAGGCGGGCCGAGGGAGATCCACGGGCAGGTGCTCTCTGTGAAGGTTCAGCTCAAAGTGATGAAACACCACCAGGTTGGCGCTCTTGTAGAGCCCTCGGTTGTCTGTTAAAACACATCCGGAGATGCCATAATCCTTCAGACAGACATCTGTCAGGCTGTACTGGATACCAAATGGCCAATGCCATAATAGTATTGTGATACTCTTATTGAGGGATGCGTCACTGCTGTAGTGATTTTCCCCATTGAAAATGAAGAACCAACTGTAGGTAAGGCTGATGGTGATGAATAAACTAAGAATCACTGGGGCTTTCACATGCCTTTTCAGACATCGTGTGATGCGGCCCATTGGTGTGCTGTGGAAGTATCAGAATAGGGTGTTAGTTCGTAAGCGCTGGCAAGGTGTTGTGTCTAGTATTCTGAGATTGTCTAGTAACAGCTGGAGTTTATTAATAATTTATATTATTAAGCTTTGGTCTATATTAATATTGGTCTATAAGTCTATATTAATCTCATTTACTTTATGTTTGTGATACATGTTGTAACCAATAGAGGGACATGACAGGCCTCTCTCTCTGTCTCTCTCCTGCTCTCTCTATCTTTCTCTCTCCCTCACTCACGTAAGAAATTATAATGACAGTGCTGTTAAAAAAATTTAAAAGCCTCATTACAAAAATGCAACACAATAGCATTATATCTTCTTAAACTGTTCTTTAGAATGATATCTGTTAAACATGCAAACCAAACATTTGCATTTTCAAAAATATCTTCTTAAACAAACAGTTGTGCTTGCATTGTGAAACTTGATGTATTACATTCCAACAAACCGGATCCAAACAGGTTTAAACTGATCCTATAGTTTTCCAGCACGTCGATTTAAATGTATGTATAAGGGTAAATTTAAGTCATGGTCTGTGCTATTGACTGCAACAGAATTATTAAGCATGTTCATAGTGTTACAGGTCATTTCTCAAACAAAGAAAAACCATACAGAAACTTTTTCTAAATGAATGAAAAGTTTAATGAATGAAAGTCTAAACCATTTCATGTGGTCCACAACTGCATGTTATGCATGAATAACTGCATAACTGCATGAATGTTCAGAGAACATTCAAATTAACATTTGTAACGTTTTTGTTTCTTAATAGAAATGTTAGGGAAACGTTCTTTCTTACAACCTAAAATTGTTCTCTTGTTATTTTGTATTTATTTAAGCATATGAGAAGATATTTAATGCTGGAGCAATGAAAGAAAGTTTGGAACTGATGTAAAACAACAGTAACTTCACTGATGTACAGATGCTCAGAAGAAAACCAGCAGAAGAACTTCAGCAGGAAGCAGAAGCTAAAATAAAGTCCATGTTCTTACCTGTGCTTTGAATGTCGTAGCTTGTGGAGTAGATTTCAGCTTTTGAGTCCCTTGACACAGAGGTGGAGACCTGTCATGTCATTCAATGATGGCGATATCTGTGAAATGACTGACTCTAGAAACCAACAGCTTTGTGTTTAATGTCCTTTCCCCTCCCATTTTGCGTGGCCAATGATCACAGAAACATCTCATCTCAACATATCACATCTGCATAGTAACACAATGAACTAACATGAGGTGTTGCCCCTCAGCATCACTGTGTACCTTCTATTGAGCTGAAGTGCATTACCTGAGGGTGTCTCCTTTATAACAGCAACACGTCTGGACTGAGAAAAACATGCATGTGTGTCGCATGAGCTTTTGCAGTGGTTTAAAGCATCAGTGCATCTGAACAGACGTCTGTTCCGGGTTTGAGTGCACTGAATCACTGAAGCTCTTCTGTCTCATACGTTCCTCTTTCTCCTCGTCTTCAGACAGAGATGTGCCACCTTACACTGGTGCAGATCTGCCTAAAACTACCCTATGCAAAAGGCAAGGTTATTTATCACTAAATCTCCGTAATGTTACTTCATTCCCGAGTCTGCATTCAAGTGCCATTCAAACAGGGTCGTATGATGGACACGTTTGAGGTACTCAATCAGGTCCGTCCTAGAAGTGACTTTTACACTTTTCTGTTTTACACACTGCGCTAACAATGCAAAATGACCGTGAACAGTAAATGAACACTCTTAATTCTCTGATTTAATTCATTAATGGCAAATGATTTAAAGCCACTGTTCTCAGACAGCGTTACGTCACACTGATAAAAATCTTATTACGTCACAGCTCGGTCTCTGCACACTAGATGGCGCTAGTCAAATCTTTTTCTCAAAACACTTCAGCTCACATAGTTTGTAGTTATTTTCATTTACAAGAAACAATTAACAGATCTTGCTTGGATCTCGTTTTCATTGGGGGGACAGAAATAAAGTTATCTTTAAGCTTTTACAGTAATCACTACATAATACATAATAAACATGTACATGTTACATTTATCTATTAAAGTTATTTACAAAATGGATTATCAAAATCACTGAATCAAGTCTTCGGTGGGTTAGTCTTGCAATATACAGTGAATTCAAAACATACAATATATGCATTTGATCATAATATGCATGGCTATATATTGTATATTGTATTTGTTAAAAAACAGGCTTACACAAAATAAAAGGCTTTTGTGTTGGTCAAGAATAAGAAAATATAATTAAATGAAATAGATAAATATAGTAGTGAGATAAAGAGTGAACAATACTTCTCAAAAAAGTCAGTATGATGGTTTCTCATTCTTATTTTTACTAAAATTAAAGTATCTTGGGGACCCCCCCATAGTCTAAATTTTAACTTCCAGTGGGGATCCTTTTTGCCGTATGGGGGTCCTGGATACCACCAAACCATATAAACAGAAACATTGTTTTCTGCTTTATGATTACATAGTCATAAATGATCAGGGTAAAACAAATCTGTTGGTGTGGTTACAGTGAAACAGACAAGTTGAAACAACCATAATCAACAAAACAATAAGTATTGTGACAGAAACAACAAATGATTTGTCATGCACGGGCAAATTCCAGCGTTCAGATGTCACAGAGACGTCACGTGTTGGAGCTCCCTCATACGCTCGTTCACCGGAGTCTCCTGATGTCACCGACATTCCACAGATCAGCAGCCAATCACAGTTCTTCAGCGATGATTAGCACGCCAGGAATTAAAATTAATGTTACTGTTTTGATGACACAAAACACTGTTCCTTGGAAAACAGAGCAAACATTGTATGAACCTGATTTATGATCCTTCTGTCAGTTTGGAGGGTATGACAGCCTGGTCACCACCCCCTTTATTGTATGTAAACCTTCTGCCTCCTTTTGAGTGCTATGGAGAAAGAAAATCAAAATATGTTTATGACTGTACAGTGCCAGCAGTTTAATGGGAGTGAGACAACAGCGAGCAGTCTAGAGAGAAACTCACAATGACTAAAGCAGCAGCGAATGAATGAAGATACAGGTCAGACAGGTTGGGCCAGCAGGATGGTATTCTGAACACTCAAAATCAATGGGGTGTGGTGGGAGTTTGGGTTCCGACAGGGAAGGATAGAAACTTCAGTTGGGAGAGGAACAAGGAAAGGTGTCGCTTTAAGAACCTTAAGGTTCGGTTTAGACTTGGAAACGGAGATAAGAACAGAAGCAGACAGATCCAGGTGTGAACCCGTGAGGAGGATTCTAAGGTGCTTCTGTGGTGGATTGATCTAAACTGACCTCATCCTCAGAGAGCGAGAAATCTTGAAGAACTAAGACACCAAGCGAGAGGAGAAGGTTGAGGAAGAGCAGAAATGGCGGAGGCAGCAAAAATTGAACTTTTTGTCAAGGTCAGTGCTTCATAACACACTTCAGTCACTGTCACCATTTAAAATAATGTGAAAATAAATTGTCAGATTTTTTTTAGATATACAACTTAGTTTGTGTCTTGTGATCTGACCTTTGCTCAAAATGTACTTCCAATTGTTCCTATGACATCATCTTGTTGATCGGTTGAAACATGTTTACCTGTGGCCTACAGGTCACAGTGAATTATTCATATGATTAGATCTCTAAAACATGTCTGGTTAGAAGTGAAGTTACTGTGTTAAGTAAAATAAACATTATAACATCTAAATGGATCTGCTACTGTTTTTAGGAACAGTTTTAGTAGAACTTTTTATAATTTTATATATCATATATTAAAACGTTCTTGAATTGTTAGTGGAAGGTTTTAAAGATTACAGAATTGAAAAGTTTGAAAAACGATTTTAGAACCAAGCAATAACGTTAATACAATGTCTAAAAAAATAAAGTTCATAGAACTTTCAAAATAACATTTGTAATGATTTTGTTACTTAATGGAAACATTAAGGGAATCGATCTTTCAGCTTAAAATTTTTAGCTGGGTAGTTAACCAAACCCTAAGCCATGTATCTCGTTTCACAATAAATGATGGTTCTCGTTTTAGTTAATGAGGAGGTTTAAAGTAACTGAATGTTTTCATCAGGCAAGCGATGATGGTGAAAGTGTGGGAAACTGCCCGTTCTGTCAGCGACTTTTCATGATTCTCTGGCTGAAGGGGGTGAACTTCACCCTCACGACTGTGGATATGAAGAGGTGAGAGATGGCAGCTTCAGCATACAACACATCAGCCTTGCTAGATGTCTGTTCTGCACGAGTGACCATCTTTGATAGGTTGAGAATTCAGGTTCCATATTATAACCTCAATGGCTAGTTTAAAAAAGAAGTCATTTGAAGTGTCATATATGCTAACTTTTATTGATGTCAAACACAAGTACACTCTTAAAAATAAAAGTTCCTAAAAGGAACCTTTGTTGGCTGTATGGTTCCATAAAGAACCATAAACTTTCACAGGATCTTTCTGTTGCACAGATGGTTCTGGAAAAAGGTTCTACACACTATTTAAAGGTCAGAAAGAGATGTTTTCTTTAACACCTTTGACTGAAATGTTCTTTGGGGAACCATATATGGTTCTTCTGTGGTATCGCTTTGAAGAAACCTGTTTAGTACCTTTATTTTGAGAATGTTTGTAACAAAGTCTGAGGTATTAGACGGCCCTGGGAGAGTAACCTAGTCTACCATACTACCATAACACAAGAGATGACCAAAATACAGTACATGTATATATGAAAGTGATAATTGATCATTTATTTCCAGAGCTCCTGAGGTTCTAAAGGACCTGGCTCCGGGTTCTCAGCCCCCCTTTCTCATCTACAATGGAGAAGTCCGCACTGACACCAACAAGATCGAAGAGTTTCTGGAAGAGACCCTCGCTCCCCCACAGTGAGTACATGCATCCAAACCACCAGACCTAAGACTGAATCTCACCATTTAAACATGCTAAAATATGTTTCACAATTTAAACTTCATAAGAGATGGAATTAATCAGTGATGTCAGCACATCTCCTTGAAACAATGATAGCTTAGACTTCACAGCTGAACAATTAACTATCAATACTGGTTAAACACAGCCTGAATTTGTGATACCATTTGTCTTTGCAGCTATCCCAAGTTATGTTGCCGCTACAAGGAGTCTAACACAGCGGGAGATGATATCTTTCACAAATTTTCTGCATACGTCAAAAATCCCAATCCTGGCCTCAACGACAGTAAGAGTCACTCTTTTCTGCACTTTATAACAGAAGTTTGTAACCATTGAAAGTCCCTGATGTTCAAAATTAAGCTTTAAATTTCTATGTGCCACTTCATTATCAGCATCAAATATCAGTTCAGTCAACTTTATATTCATAAACTGATTACACTCTTAGTATCACCAATTAGTAATACTAATATATGTCTCACAGTAATCTATAAGTATTTATAAAATATATAATGCAACATCATAAAAAACACTATATAAATAAATTAAAATGGAAGTGAATATAACAGTAAACGTTTGGTAATATTTGGTGCCTTTATGTGTGTACAGTATGACTGTACACTTATTTATGTGGTATATGATGGTTGTGAACCTTTCAGTGTTGGAGAAGAAATTTCTGAAGAGCTTAATGAAGCTGGATCAGTACCTGTTAACTCCCCTTCCACATGAACTGGACCAGAATCCAGACGCTGCACAGTCAACAAGAAACTACCTGGACGGAAACTCACTGACTCTTGCAGACTGCAACCTCCTACCAAAACTGCACATTGTTAAGGTCCCCAGACGTTTTATTTATTCAGCTGACAAATGCTGTGAAATAAAGAATTGATTTAGTTCAGTACTGGAGTATTTGTGGAACTAAATGCTTATAAAAATGTTCTGTGTGACACAATGGCAATCGCTTCCTCTACACTGTACAGTCGTCACGATGATCAAGTTTTATTCTAGTGTCGGTCTGTTTAAATATTCTGTTTTCTTCACAGGTGGTGTGCAAGAAGTATCGTGACTTTGAGATCCCCGCGGCACTGAAAAGCCTGACAAAATACTTGGAGAAAGCGTACAAAGAGGATGTTTTTAACCTGACCTGCCCAAAAGAAAAGGAGCTCTTGCAGGCTTACCATTCAGTGGCCAAATATCTCAACAAGTAAAAATGGACTTCAAAGGGGAAGGAGAAACTACAGGTCAAAAATTGCTTGGAATGTGTTTCAACATTTAAGATGTATAATCTACATTGTAAAACGTGTTTTATTACAAATGTTTTGTTAATGGGACTTGATATTGTATTAATTGGTGGAGGTTCTTTGATTCGTTTTTTATTTTAGAAACCACAGTTGTGAAGATGAGATGCCTGCCTTGCTTGTCCATGCCGATTTTAGTATTTAATTGTGTTTTTTGTTGCTTTTAGTTGTTAATTGTCATTTTTGTCCCTGCCTGTAATGGATGACTACTGTCTAGTGTACTATTTGGTGTAGTCTGCTAATACTGTGCTTAATACTGTGCATACCCCACAAAACAGAAGACAAAGCACTAGTCAGTTACAGTGATATTACTTTTAAAAGTTTTAATATGTCATTCATAAAACAAAAAATAGCTTGCGAATAAATAAAACCTTAAAGCCTTAAAGTAAAATGTTTATTTTATTCTTTTTGGCAAAATGATCAGTTTCCAGAATTTGTATTATTATTGAATTTGAATGGTTTTAGAGTATTACAAATGCAGCCAGGATTCAGCACATTAGGATAAACGCGATAAATAAATCGGTAAATAATGCAAGTAAATAAAAACAACAACAACAACAACAACCGTCCTGATTAGTCGGCTGGTGTTGCGTGCGGCCAATCAAATTCAAGAATATTGCTACGCGCCCGGCTGTCATGGTAACGGCAGAGATTGAATTTCACGGCGCGGAGAAGTTATACAATATATAAACGATATATAAACGATATATAAACGATATATTAATATATAAACGATATATTAATATATAAACGATATATAAACGATATATTAATATATAAACGATATACAGGCATACAGCGAGTCTGTAAAGATGGTTTTTACACTACAGTCATAAATATATGTTTTTCTGTGGCTGTAAACAAAACGTGTCATTTATCTGACGTGGGGTCAGGGAAAATGGGATTGTTGTGTCTGGTCGTTGCTGTTAAAGCTCGTGTTTGTGTTTTCAGATCAGTGAAAACATGATCTTCTTTTCTGTGACAGGAAAGTAATGAGAAAGAGGAGTCATATACTGACAGTCATGTATTCAGAGTGGACTGTCTGTGTTTCTGCTTTAAGATAACTGCAGTATCTTTGTGCTTCACAAACGCTTCAATTACAAGTTTAATTAAAATGTATTTCATCTGTTGAACTTTTGCTTTTATTCCACTAGAGGGATCCTGTGTACTGTACTACACAATCTGTACTGTACAGTCTGAGCTTTTCATTAATCTCTCTCTCTCTTTCTCTCTCTCTGTCTCTCTCTCTGTCTCTCTCTCTCTCTCTCTCTCTCTCTCTCTCTCTCTCTCTCTCTCTCTCTCTCTCTCTCTCTCTCTCTCTCTGTCTCTCTCTCTCTCTCTCTCTCTCTCTCTCTCTCTCTCTCTCTCTCTCTCTCTCTCTCTCTCTCTTTCTCTGTCTGTATCTCTCTCTCTCTCTCTCTCTGTCTCTCTCTTTCTCTCTCTCTGTCTCTCTCTCTCTCTCTCTCTCTCTCTCTCTCTCTCTCTCTCTCTCTCTCTCTCTCTCTCTCTCTCTCTCTCTCTCTCTCTCTCTCTCTCTCTCTCTCTCTCTCTCTCTCTGTCTCTCTCTCTCTTTCTCTCTCTCTCTCGCTCTCTCTCTCTCCCTCTCTCCCTCTCTCTCTGTCTCTCTCTCTCTCTTTCTCTCTCTCTCTCTCTCCCTCTCTCTGTCTGTCTTTCTCCCTCTCTGTCTCTCTCTATCTCTCTCTGTCTGTATCTCTCTCTCTCTCTCTCTCTCTCTCTCTCTCTCTCTCTCTCTCTCTGTCTCACTTTGACCCAGGATTAACCAGCTTTTCACACTTATGGGTTAGCGCCATTTTAACCCGGGGTTATAAAACCCAACAATTGCAACACCAAACATGGGAAAAAGTGGAGTGATGGAATGTTATGGCAAATTGTTAAGCAAAGACAGCCAGTTATGAGCTAAACATAACCAGCACTGCAGCAGGGTGGTTAGGCTTTGTGGCTAAAGATCTGGTCTGCTAACTGAAAGGTTAGAGGTTCAAACCCTGCAAGCATTGCCTAGATCAAGACACTTAACCTTCAGGGTTACTGTCCCTCTAATAAATGTACTAAAAGTCACTTTGGATATGAAGTGTCAACTAAATAACAAATTATAATTAGTAAATTAACTTTTGTGTCCCCCTGCAGGTATTATTTCCGTTGTGTGTGTGTGTGTGTTTTATAGGATGGCACCAGTCCTGATCTCTGTCTGTTTGTGGCTTTTTAGATATGAGTTACGTTCCTGGCACTTCACAACTACCTTGGACTGACAACCAAGCTTTTTAATCAGGTTAGAGAGAGAGTACACACATACATCTCAGCAGTATTGCATTTCTGATGTACACACACACACACACTGTTATTTCATGCTGTGGTAACCCCCATCGGCATAATCACTCCTGTACTTGAGTCGTAAAACTCAGCCAGATTAAATAACATGGATCATAAGATCTCGGCTCTCATTTAACGGATTCTGAAATAAACACCCTTCAGGCCTGAAGTCACCTATCAGCCTCTGCTTCACGGCACAGCACAACCCTAAACATGCGTAACTCATCTCACAGCATCACACTTCCTCTCATTTCTGGACCACAGGCGCGCAGAGGTTTGATTTCTGATGTGATTTAGAGACTGCTTTTGGTTTGTGCTGTTTTTTCTCATCAACTATAAATAAAACATAGTGCCGAAGTCACATGTCAACAGAATGTAGGATCCTTTAAATTCTCACATTTATCACTTTTAACTTGTTTAGCTGAGTTCTGTTTTAGAATTTTAATTGATAAAAAATTATTGTCATGAGCAAGTAAGAGTTTGCGACGTAAACAAATTAGAAGTTGTTTATTGATTTGACAATCAATAAGTGTTATTTTACAGCAGTGTGTCAGGATTATGAGAGCTAAAGCCACAGTTGTGCTGAATGTAGCTTATACTGTCATCAGACATGTTACTGTTCGTCAGACATTTCATTTCGTAGCAGACCTTTACCAGCACACACATACAGTATACATTTTAATTTCTTTTTTATTTTACTTACTACATCTTTTATTCTCTCTTCTGCCCACATTTTTTTATTAATATAAAAGAAGTTCTTTGATGAGTATGTATTAGTTTGAAAACACCCTGTATCCAGCAGTCTAGGTCTGGCCGAGAGCAGCTCATTGTTATGATCTTTTTCTCCTGTGATTCCTCTGGAAGAGATTTCTACAGAATACAGTCTTATAAACTTGATGATTTTTTTCTTCTCTTCAGGCAACTGTGTGAGTCAGATAAGCTCTCCCTGCATTTCATAAATCGTTTGTGAGAAATGATACCATCCAATCTCTCTCTTCTTTCTCTCTCTCTCTCTCTCTCTCTCAGGCAGGGTGATAAGTCTGTCTTCTTTCTGTCATTAAGTTGGGAAGAGCTGATTGGAGAATATGGTGGAGGAGATCTAATTGGAGTGGTGAGCTTTCGCACATGCACAACACATGCAGGAATACAACACTTTGCTGTTATAACACAGATCTGCTTCTCAAAGTCATTTATTTCAATTAATTTATGCCTCTTTCCATAAAAGCCCTAATAAGTGATCAGATACGAGTGTTTTAATGTCAGTACAGTCATGATTTAAAGTTGCTGTTATGGTTCAATGTAGTGCCTTATATAATGCATATTATTTAACACAAATTTCTTATAAAATTTTTTTCCATATATTTAATCAATTTTTTTGGTCTTTCTTGTTAAGAATTGCCCAGCATTCATAACCTCTTATTATTTTAATGATGACTGATTCAGGTCTTGTTCTTGGCATTCATTTTTTCTACATTATATAATGCAGTAAAAAAGCCTCAAATGTGCCGTATCTCCTGTGATAATATTATTGGCATTTAACAGCATTGATTTACAGTGAAGCGACTGAATTTCACCCAATCAGGTGTGCATTAGAGAGAGTAGAATTGCGTATTTAGGTAACTTAGTATCTCCCAGGAGATCCCTCCATCTCATCAGTTACAATTTTTTAATGTGATTGGATGACGTCATATGCTGCTAAGAATACCTGGTGGTACCAAAGCCATGGTTACCAGCGTGATGCTCTGTCCATAGAGCTGAGTGATGTTATTGTAGACCTGATTTGAGGGTCCAGATTTAGTCTCCATCTCCGTCACAGATTCGCTTCTTTCATATTTCATAATATTAGAGTTTTATTGGCTGATATTTGCTCTTACAAAATTTAATATAGGCGTTCATGGATATTTTTCCACATTTTATCTCTCATCTCTCATCAGACAGAAATTATTTTTAAAGATGTTTGACCCAAAGACTCTTATTACTGAAATTGACATATTAAGTTTTCAAAGGAATGGTTTACCCAACAATAAAAATTCAGTTTCCCTCCTCATCGGTCCACATCTGCCTTTCATTAGGTAGTCGCAAGACTTATTCACCTGCTCGAGCAGAAGATCCTCCAACAGCTCAATGGTTCTTTGACAGGTGTGTGTTTATCTGAATAAAGATGCATTAGTGTTCATCAAAACTATATGCCTCATGCCTCGATGCATAAGAACTGCTGTGTATCTGCGTCTGTTTTAACCTCCAGCATGCAGCCTCGCTCTGCACACTCACGGCAGTAAATGGGATGTGGGACACCCAGCTTCAGATCTGTCCACCATCACTGTGCTTCCCGTGTCAGAGGAGGTTCCTCTGGCAGCATGCACCCTGGAGCTCGAGCACAGGCTCCTGGCTGCTGGTAAGGAACAATGAATAGGAGGAGGAGAGGAGTTAAATTTATGATGCACGTTCATTACTTTCTGTTTGTTCTCCAGGATTCACACTTCTCTTGACTAGTGACATCATCAAACAGGCTCTGCCACGTTAGACAGGTAAGACATCAAAATGCCATTAAATCACAGCTTACATTCAAATATAAGCTTATCATAACTTTTATTAAGAGATATTGAGATAGTATATAGAGTATATAGTATAAGATATAGAGGCTTATTAAAATAAGGGTTGGTAACATTTGCCTTTCAGCGGTTTCATTTAAAGCGAAATAAAGCATAACTTTATTTTCTGTGAGGATCTTGATTTATTTTTGTTATTTATTTACTTATTTAACTAAATATTTAAATAATAGAAGTTATTTATTTAAATTCTAGCTGACATGTGAGGCTCCCTAAGGGGAGTGTCTCTGTTATAATGACATCACATATTCGTTTATAAACGTGCCCATCTTTTAGAACATGCAAATTTATTGACAGCTTGTTCCGCATCCGGAATGAATGAATGAATGATTGAATATATTTTCATCTGGCTGAAAACAGTTTTTTACACATTAAAGTAGTTGTTTGATGAGGACGATGAAAGGAGTTTTATGAAATGTAAATGAATGATGCAATTAACCTCATAAATAGTTCTCAATCGTGTCCTTCAAACTTGTCGTGAGACTTCCCTGATGTTTGTCTCTTTATGGTTCGTGTTCTGTGTCTTTCTGTTTAGATTTAATTCACAGAACTCTAAAGTGACAATGCTGGCCTTGTTTCTGTCAAGATTATGGACTAGCTCTCATCCACCAGACGTTTATTTGACAGTTTAACAGCAGTAGAAACACGCAAAGACCTGACACACATTCATCAGCTCAGCTAGAGCAGATCTCCAGATTATGTCTGAAATGGTCACAGATGCCACAGAACATAAGAATGACTGACAGTAATTTACAATCTAGTCTTACCATTGTGATTTAGGATAAGGGGACAGTTTTGAACACTGATCTGTCATGTACTTGCTCAATAACTGGTTTGTTTTTACCCGAAAAAGGTACGAATTGCATTTTGAAGAATTGCTTTCTTACTATGGGTAACGCATCTTACCGATGTCTGTCTTTCTCTCCATCTGTACCTAGTGCGAGTACAGATTGTCGAGTTGGCTGGGTCAGCAGGAAGACATTCAGCACATTGTCTTGTATCAGACAGACGTGTCCGTCACGCCCTGGACTCAGTGCTGTATCAGACAGACGTGTCCGTCACGCCCTGGACTCAGTGCTGTATCAGACAGACGTGTCCCTCACGCCCTGGACTCAGCGCTGTATCAGACAGACGTGTCCGTCAGGCCCTGGACTGAGTGCTGTATCAGACAGACATGTCACTCATGCCCTGGACTCAGTGCTGTATCAGACAGACGTGTCCCTCACGCCCTGGACTCAGCGCTGTATCAGACAGACATGTCACTCATGCCCTGGACTGAGTGCTGTATCAGACAGGCTGATTGCATCATCATCACTGGGAGAGCAGGACCCAGCTGAAAACAGGTGCTGGATTACATTAATTACATAAACTACTGAGGCGTTTGAAATATGTTTATTTGCATACATTATTTGCATAATGCAGGGAGGCTCACGTTTGTCCTGTCTGCTGAGCTCTAGGAAACGTGTGAACTCTGAAATAATTATCAGGATGAATTATGGATTTTGACTAAATTTGTTTCTCTGTAATGGAGACTCCGTCATCTTCAATCACTTCTCGATGCAAAACAGCCTCAGTCGGCCGCTACACATGAAGTTTAATAGAGTCTAAACACTTTTAAAATAGGTTTTTTGTAATGAGAACTAGGGGACTGATCAAATTTGAGAAATGAATGCATCTGGGATCACGTGCACTTACTTTCCACTGATAGGTGGATAAGATTCAATGTGTTTTCTGGTTTCTCGAAGCTTTAGTTTGTAAGGCCTGCACTTCTAACTCATAATCACCTGCTATGAATCTACACCTTAACATTGTCATGGAGAAATGCCTTCTGGCATGGCATTGCTGTAGTTTTATTAGAGGGTGTGATTCATACAGTCTTTCAGGTACAATGTATCTTCATTGCCTGGGGTCTGCAAGTCACAGGTCTGGTGTAGACAAATTGGCCTTTATAGTGGATGTCCTGTGAACAGCACGAAAATAGAGAATTGAATAATAAATGTGAGTCAACACACATGAGTTTTCTCAGCCAGTAAGCTTTGTTATTTCTAGTTGCAATTTTAATGCATGCTAAATTGTTTGTCTGCTCTGCAAGTTATTTTTTATCCCTGATGTATGATAAACACTTCATTGGGGGTGTTATAAATAGGTTTTCCTGGAACACCCATTAGTTATGTTTGGTTAAGTGATCCAAAAACAAACATGCCTTAAAATGTGATTTCTGATTGCAGGGCCCTACTGATGTACCCTTTGTAAATCCAGGAGACTGCTGCCTGTTGCCCCGGCTGCGCAGATGTTTGCAGAGGTGTTAATGAGATTATGAGAGATGAGACATTTGGGAGAAGATTGAGGAATGAGTCTGGATGCATGAGAGAGAAGCTATTAAAGGTGATTTTTATTTAAGCTGTCAAACTATGGGAGAGTTCAGCGCAGAGTCACTGTAAATGACTGTGTGCTAATTATGCCGGTTTCTGTGCAGTACATTGAAAAAAGATAAAGGTTTTTTGTATTCACCTTTTGTATTGTACACTGCTTGTACTGTATGAAGCAGTGAGTGTGTGTGTGAGTGTGATAAAACACAGGTAGTTCTTTCTTTTAGGGCGGTGTCTTATGCGCACAAAAATCTCCAAAGCTCATCTAATACTTAAACGCTGATTTTCGCTAAGCAGTATTTGTATTTTCTTCAGATGTTTTATTTCTCTCTGATATATCATATACTTACTTAATTGATACATATTTATTGGTTATCACGACATTTCAATATCATTGACTAACCTGATAATGCAGTAATGACTCTGCAGAACTGTAATCCGACTCACTGCATATTTTGGCCACTAGGTGTCGTCGTGTAGTGTCATGATTAGAAGCAGTAGAGTTATTTCCTGTTGTTCAGCTCTTGTAAGAATGACAGAAGAGGTTCTGCTCATGACCGTTCTGCACACTGAAGTGGGCTTACATTTTGCCTTCCCTGTTAATTCACTGTCTTGTTTTCTCTGAAGAGTAGATGCAAGCTTCATCAGTAATTAATGAGTTTCCGCGGAGAAATATGGGTCATAAGCTGTGAGGAAGCCAGTAGAGTTAAAGAGAGAGTGCGTGTTGTGACTGTACACTCTTAAAAATAGAAGCACTGAAATGAGTTCCTTACAGCATATACACGTCTGCGTGCGTATAAAAGATGAACATATCTGTTTGTAAGATGAGCAGGGGAGATAACAGTGAGTTTTAACAGGTTTGGCCTAGATGAACGTAAAGAACGAACAAAACAAAGAGAATGATACTGCACATTTTGACACCTACACAGAGTCTGATCACAGTGATCCCTAATGATACTGACAAATGTGCCACTGTGCAGAACATTAAACTGTAATTTCCTCTGCTGCTCTGACATACTGTTTCTGTCTGGTGCTCTCTCACTCATTCCCTTACTCATCCTCTTCCTCATTCATCTCCTACAACAGGTAAATGGGTCACTGCGCTACAAAAGTGGGAACTGTGAACATTCTGTGAACATTTCTGAAGGCTTGTTTATCCAAGTTATTGATTGGTTCCATACAATCTTTTTAGGGATGAAGAAATGCAAGATTTTAATATAAATATTTGTATGAGAATTTAGAAAGCAGTATTAGCATGATGTTTCGTACAGGTTTAAGCTTATGTTTAGTTATACCTGTGCCATGGCAATGCCATGTTATTCTTTGAAATACCTTTGAGTTCCTTGGTATATGAAAATGAAAATCATACAGTCTCATGGTATACATCAATATGCATTTACATTTTATATTTATGCATTTGGCAGACGCCTTTATCCAAAGTGACAAAGTACATTCACAGTAAACAGTATTTTTATGAGAATCTGTTCCCTAGGACTCAAACCCACACCTTTGTGCTGCTAACACGATACTCTACCAGTTGAGCTACAGAAACACTACATATACCAAATAGTACTGTTGTGTAAGGAAAATATAATTATAAACATCTGCAGAATCTTTTCCCTTGCAAATATTTGTAGTATTTTCTGAAATCCAAGACATTTCTTTTGGCCCTTGGGGTAACTTTAATCTGTGTACGTTGTTTGAAGCAGACTCTCTTTCTCTCTCTCTCCCCCTCTCTCTCTCCATCTCTCCCTTGTGTGTTTGATTACGACTATGTCTGTTTTTACTTGTGTATGTGTATCTAGGGGCAGAAAAGAATGGATTCAACGTACTTTATTGGTTTAAACATATGCATGAAGATTCACACCTGCACATTTAACCAGGCAGTAGATGTTTTATCAGGCCTGAGAGATATTTCTGTGACTTGTGAGCCCCCTGTGAAAGTGCGTCACCCTGCGCATAAAGATGCTAAAAACGGATCCGCTACACACGTGGCCTCACATGCAGACAAACACCCACAATCCACAACACACATCATGCGTCTTTCTGCTAAAAACACCAGATCTTAGATGGAGCTGCCATTTCATTATAACAAATTCTGACTTCATTATCATTTGGGCTTTTCAGTTTAACAGCCGTAAGTTTCTGACACATGAAGCTGGTGTGTTTTAATCTGACTATTGTTTACATTAAGACATGTTCATCATTATTCATCTTTGCAGCTGCTCCATCTTCATCGTTCATCTCCTGCAGTGTGGAAGTGTTCTTGAGCTCCAGAACAGATTATGGGTGATTTATTATATTTAAATTAACACAGTTTGGTCAGATATTGTCTGATATTCTAAAATCATTGCTGATGGTGTTCCTTGATCATTTTGCCACATTCTTTAACATTTGCTCTGTTTCTTTTATTCTGTCGTTTCCAGGACATCCAGTTTATTTATGTAGTTGCTTTTATCCAAAGCTACTCAATGTTTTCAGTTAATAGTGACTCTGGTTTGGTCTGGTTTCTCACCCAAAGCTGATCTTACAGATTGTATTGTGAACCTTTCACAATGGCTTTGAACAGAGACTGGTTTTAAAAACCAAAGTAGCATAAATTATATTGGACCTGACATCATACAAGCAACCTGTAGGTAAGTGTTGTTGCTCGTTTCATGTGGAAAGGGTTGTTTCCATAAGAATCTTTATGGCACGTAAACGGCCTGTTTAAAGGCTCACAAAATAATTCAAATGCCATGACTCCTTTAAAACCCTTTATGGTAATGATGTAACGATTCTTATCAGCTGTTTTCTTTCCTTTCTTTATGTCTGTTTCTCTTTAAACTTCTATCTGGTTCTTGGTCTTGTTTTTCCATCACATATCGTCTTTGTAATGCTGTGGTTGCCGGATCTTTCTCTCTCAATCTTCCTGTGGCATATTGAAGTGGATGTCATGCTTGAACTTGTACAACGACAGACAGCAATTTATTAGCACCAGTCCTTCGATCTTCCCCTGGACTCATTCACTGAAGACCTTCATTTGCTGGTCCAGAACTCTGTGGATGTATTCTCTCCTCAGTTTATTGAAGAGAGGGGATGTAAGAGGACAGAGAGATAAAATCAATGCATGAGATTGTTCTGTCACAATCTAAGCATGTTGTTCTTGAATGTTTTAAACTGGCTGATTTCGTTTTGCATCATTAGTTGGTTTCTATGGAAACATTAGGCTGCCTCCTCCCATCCGTAAATTATGTACTAATCAGCAGAAATGGTGTCACATTTTATTTAATGTTAATTATACTTGATGCATATGCAAAATACTTCTCAGGGCCCTGTTTGTTTATTTGTGAAAATCAGTTTTGTGAAGACAAAGTCTTCACAACAAAACCATTTCACTATTGTTGTTCAGGAAAAAAAGATGATTGAACACACATGGGGGCATGTTGTCACGCTATATAGATTGTCACAATGGAATCAAATTGAAAATATGATATTGGATCTATTAGGACAGAATTGACATCAATTATAATAATTTAGGAGTAATTTTGCACTAATTGTTTGAAGCCAACATATACGGCTATTGCTAGAGAAAAAACACACATTTGTGTAACTGTGCCTCAAAAATTTTGATGGTTTCTGAGATAAAACCCTTATGACAGATTCCCGTTTTGACAGCTCACCCCGGCCTCCACTGCACATAAGAAAGCTATGATGACATCATCAGTGCAGGGATCAGAGTGAATCCAGCTGTGTGCAGTGAGGCAGCTGTTCTCTGAGTTAGAGTTCTCTCCCTGCTTCTTCCCAGTCTGACCGGCACACTGCGGCTTCTCATTTGGGTAAACAGAGCTCAATAATTCATCTGTCAACATGCCAGAGAGCCGCTGGGCTTTCATTCACTTCCTGTACTTGGCTGAGGCAGTGCACCCATCTCTCAGCCCTGCTTTACAAAGTCACATTTAGACAGATGAGCACTGAGCCATCTCACTCACACACTCTGACAGATAACCGTCAAACCAGCGAATATAAGAGAAGAGAGAGAGACACTGAGGATAAGTTAGAGAGAGGGAGTAAACCTTTAAAGACAGGTGGAGGCATAGGGTCAAACTGCAGAACAGACAGTAGATTCTCCACATATCTGAACTGTGGGGTCGCAACCTAATTATTTAATTATTTCTTTTTATTTTTAATAGTCGTAGGACAGATCTGTATATAAAATATAAAGCACTTCTCTCACGCTTACAGTATTCTCAGACATAAAAATTACATCAACGTAACAAAATGTAAAAAAGTGGATAGAAATATTTTAATTCTCTAAAATGGACATTGTTGTAGCCATTTCCTAGTAAATATTTCTATAAATATGCTAAGAACCTGTGATCCCAGACTTTCTGAATTGATTTGGAAACCAGCCAATCAGTTTAGAGCTTGTGATTTTAGGCAGCTTGTCATTTTTATGTGCAGTATGCATGACACGGCTTGTTAATCGGTCTGAAACTATTGTTATCCTTTCACAGCCCCAAAGGGCCTTCAAATTCACTCCGTTCCTGGGGATCCATTACACATTTTGAATGGCTCCCTTATTTAACACCTGATTCAAATTTTCAGCTCATTAGCAGAGATCCATGCAGTGTGTCAGAGAGACATGCAAAATATGAGGTGGCATGGATCCCAGAAGCACAGGTCTAGGTACAATTAACAAAAACTTGTACAATCAAATTCTCCTTCACCTATTGTCATTGTGTTGTTCCCTCCCTCTCCCGCTCAGCTGTTTCTCCCCACCCTTCCAGTAGGAATCAGGCCATGTGGATGCAGCCAACAGCAGACAGGGGTGAGAGAGTGTAAAGCAATAATCTCCTTGAACCATGAATCACTCTTCTACGTTCTCACGTCAGGGTGAGATACAGACAGATACGGTCTTACAAATGCTTGCATGTAAATTACACACACACTGTATCTTGTCATCCTTTACCATTCGTTCTCAGCTACTGCGGTATGTTCCAAGGTGAAACAAGGAGCTGATATTCATGGGGCTCACGTACGAAGCGAGGACTCCCTCTCTTCGACGGGATAATCCAGCTAACGGTGCCTGTCCTGCCTCTGCAGAAATGATGACATCGTTTTTTTTCAAAAGAAAATTGGCTTGTTCGGTGATGAATGTTTGACCTTTGAGACTTTGTTGCGATGTGATTGGCTATTGTGAGAGCTGTTGTATTTGTGTGTACATCATGTGAGTGTGTACTGTAAGTGGATAGTAACGTGTTAGAGGCTAAACTGAGCCAGACAGGACCCGTGATGGAGTCCGACACTAGCCTGATGACACCCACATTGTAATCTAACTTTACCTGAATTGAAAACTGAAATCTCAAAGAGATTGATTTTGTGTTCCTGTAGCTCAGTTAGTAGAGAATTGCATTATAGCAGGGCAAA